>CM014081.1:20671024-20796683 GCA_004119915.2 Collichthys lucidus
TAGTGACACTGACTTTTGAAACTTGAGTTTCAGTGTCTGACGGTGAATGTGTGTTCAATAGGACACTTTACACATGAAGAACTTCTAAATCTAACGTGAAACTTTACAACCTGTTAAATCTGGATGGGGTTCAGGGAGTTGTAGGTCACTTCTTCCTCCTCTGTTATAAAGTCTCCATTCTCTGGTTATCCTCTGGTTATCCTCTTTCTCTCTCTGCTCTGCTTTCACTTTCAAACTGGTGTTGTTAAGGGACATCTGACCTAGGACTTGTAGTCTCAATGAACACCGGGGTTGCATTCAAAGAGCATTAAAAATGCAGCAGAGCAGGCTCATAGAAGCCAACACTATCTGATATAATCGTTTAGTCGCCCATTAGGCAGCATAAAAATAGCCATTTGCTCCACATAGCCCAGGAACTGCAGCAGCCACCTGGCACCCTCACCTCGGAAAATGTTGTCCCAGGAAGTAGCAGGAACTGCTGGAACCTACAGTAATAGACAGTAAGGCCAGTGGCTCCATGGTATTGACTATGACCCGGGAGTAAACCAGTGATGGATGTGAGATATCCCGCGCTGTATCTGGCTGATGTAGAAGTCTGCGTTTCTGGAGAAGTCCTGACAGACAGAGGAGTGGACATCACCCAGAGCACAGTAAAGGGCAGTGCCCCCTAAACTGATCACTACGGTAACCAGACAAAGTAGGACGAGAAGGAGGCAGGAGTCCCCACCGCCAACATCTACAGAGAGAGAAAGACAGAGGCAGAGAGAGATTGGTGCTGTAGATTAATAATATATAGGCTATGAGAGAGGTTGTAGAATTCATCAACAATGTTGTTGTGGAGGATTTTTATATTTGTTGTAGGTTAACTAGCCTTAAATTTAATCCTGGCGTGAGGCAATTTACTGTAGTTCCATGTTCATGAAGAAATATGAGAAGTATAGGCAATAAACACACAACACACCATGCTCATAGCTGTCATCAGGGACCTTGAAGCGGACTCGTCTTTTGGCAGGAAGTTTGTCTGGTCGGGGCTCTGAGCTGGCAGACACACTAAGGTTGTCCACACAAACACTTCGCTTCTTCAATATGGACACCAGACCAGAGGCAGGAGACACCTGAGATTAAACAAAGAGATGAAGCACAGACACATACTGTATGTAACATAAACACAATTTGTATTCACACCAAACATAGAGTTTGATCTTATCTTCATACACTGACAACAGCCACGTCCACCAGGGGTCAGTACATCACATTAACAATCTTCCGAGGCTCAAGTGTCTAAAACACATATAACAATGGCAAATGCACTTTGGCCAACTGGTGGAAAACTATCAGGGCCAGGCTCAAATCCACTGTTACACCACATCTGTTGATCTTACTTAAAGTCAGTTCAACAGAACTAACATTGGCCAGTTTACAATGAGGCACAGCGGTCCAGTCATATGAAAGAACTTTTCTTCTTCACTTTATAGCCACTCCTTAATTCTGATATTTAAAAAAAAAGACCTGAAACAACTTCTCTTGACTGAATACAGTACTATATGTATACGGTATATATATTATATAATAGGCTTTAATTTCAATGTTAGGCAGGTTCCATTCAAAAGACTTAAGTAGTTTTTTTTCATCCCAAATGTGCATTTCTTGTCACATTGCATATTTCATTCTCTTCAGTTATACAAATATTAAGCTTATGAAGTTCAGGCAGGGTATCAGTCTTATTTAGCAATCCTTGTTACATCATTGCATCATAATGCCGTTATCCTCCTGCTGCCTGACACACGTAATATTTACCCTCAAACTGCTTACAAGGTTGAGTTTGATAACAAATATGATCACAGATCAGTGCTAACTTTTATTTTGTTGGCTAAAACTTGAAGTTTATGGACCTTGTCCATGTGGGAAGAATGTCTGTGTTTTGAAAGTTAAGTCAGTGTTAAGAGCCAGTAAATACCAGTATTTTAATAGTGTAAAGGAAACACTATAGATACAATATTCAGTTAATGCTATACATAGTTTGTGATGAGTTTTATAAAAGAGTGCTAGACCAGCAAGACAGTTTCATTTGGCATAATGTCTTACTTATTTATTTATTTTAAAATCTCCCAATTAGATCATTTTCAGTTCTGCAGGGAACCAAAAGTACTACAGCTACCACTGCTTTAACAATATCTCCCTGACTGTTCTACATCCTGGAGTATGTGGTAAAAGCAGGTCACTCCTCTGGTTGCCATTGTGCCTCAGTTCTTTCTGTCTCTGCCACATCTCTCTGCAGCTCCCTCTCCTGTGTTCATGTTGCTCGCTTCTTCTTCTCCTTCAGATATTTAACCATGAAAAGTAAGTCATAAACCAGCAACTGAGCTTAAAGTCAAGTAATGACACAAACAATGCTTTGAATAAATCTAATATAGTAGGGTTTTTTTCTCTAGACACAACGAACACAGAATATTATTACAGTAATCCTGCTGGACGTTGACAACTACATTTAAAGTATAATTCTCTCAGTATAGAAGAGTTAAATGTAAAATTGGCTTCCATGTCTGCAAAACAAATCCATTGTTTGTAACTAATGGTTAGGTAATATCATTAGGGCAGAAGGCCTTGCGCTGTCCATAAAAAGGACAGTTCCAAATACATGAAGAAACCTTAAAATAGTCAAATCACTATTCTGTTTGTGGTTTTACGTGTGTTTTTGTTGACTACAATATTTATTCAGACTTTAAGGAAGACAAAATGCAGCAAATCATGTAAGATCGTATTCAAACCTGTACAAATAATCCCAACTTTACATACATGCACACCACAAATGTCCATGATTAATAGAAACTAATTGAAAACTATGTAACATGACTTGCACACGACACAAGAGCTACTCATGCAGAGAAAACCATGATGATGTACACACCTCCTCTATGGTGATGAGTTTAGCCATGTCGTCCAATGAGGCAGCTTCTCTGATGAAGTCAGCCTGTTCTACTTCGTACTCGTACTCATACTCTTCCTCTTCCTCCTCCTCAACCTGCTCTTGATGCTTCATATGAGTCTCTTGAGAAAGGTGGGCCTCCTGGTGCAGGCAGGTTTTAGCGTTCTCCTGCAGTGAATGCAGTTTTAACCAAGTTACATATCAATATACAGGTATGGAGACACTCAGGGTTCTCACCAGGATTTTATTTTAGAGTAATGGGGTAAGGCGAGGGAGCGTAGCGACCGAGCGGGGGGATGGTGCGCTTTGGGCTGCATTCCCAAACAACCCGACTCCGAGAAGACCGGACCCCGGCGCGACGGGGGCCGTTACCGGCCTCACACCGTCCACGGACTGAGCCTCGATCAGAAGGACTCAGGCCCCCGAGCGACACCGGGCAAGCGGTCTTCCGTACACCACATTTCCCACGTCCGCCCGTCGGGCGGGGATTCGGTGCTGGGCTGTGCAAAAAAACTTTTGACGATGGTGACGAAAACTGAAAACAGCCGTTACGCTATATTAAAAATAACGTAACGGGGGGAAATTGCCGTTGCGGTCTGAAATTTTAGCGTAGCGGGCCGCAACCATATAAAGCGCTGGCGAGAAGACTGGACACTAATTCCTTTTGATGCTTTACTCTCTGTTGGACAGCTTATAACAAAACATTCGTATTGAAACTAAACTTCTATGAGTGAGGTTTAGTCAGGAATAGAGGAACAAAGGTTTGTTAAGATAAATAGAGGAACTGAGTAGTTCACACAGTGCATGAGCTGCAATCACCACAACTACAAAAACAACTATGATGACTAAAGTCAAAGTATCTTAAATAACCAACAGATTGTGATGTATACCTGGGTGTCCCCATGTAGCTTCTTCTCAGCTAGGGCTTCCTTGTGCAACTGTTGAACCTCCACCTCTGCCTCACTGCCCAGAGTCTCCACTGGCAAAGCCTTCTGACAAAAAGGAGAGTCTCTTTCCTTCCGTTTTTCCTCCTCTTCATCCTCTCCCTCATCTTCCATCCCCAAAGCCTGGGCTGCCTCCACCACGTCCCTCTTTTCCTCTTCTTTTTTTGCCTCCTTTTCCTGTGTTAGACCTAAATCTCCTCCCTGCTGCTCTGCAGGCTTGGACTGATCCATTTCTCCAGCTGTAGAGGGGTGTAGTTCATTTCCTTTGACTGGAGTGGTGTATCCTACACCTCCCTTTGCTTCTCCTTCCTCTCTGTCACCGCCCTGTTCGTCAGTCAGCTGAGATCCATGGAAACCTTCCCTCCCCTCTAATGCCCTGTCTGGGTCTTCCCTGTTCTTTTCTGAGATCTCAGGGGAACTGAATCCATCAGCTGAATTTATGGGCGGTATGACTGGATGACTGCTCTGAGAACGGGAGGCGTCTTTGGCTCTCTTTTCCATCCCACCATCAACCTGGTAGGCTGGAAGAAAAGGAGAACGAGAGTGGGGTTTATGTCAATTATATTATAACAATTATAACAATTAGAAATGCTCTGTGGTATCAGTGATTGTTTTAGGCAGTGTAAACTGCTTTCAATTTCTTCTTCATTTTCTCATTTTTACTTGGATGTTTCATTTCAGACCATATTCTTACAATAGATTTTTTTGCAAGTACTCGAGTACAAGTAATAATTTTACTCAAATACAGAAATTACATTACAGGCCCATCCCTAGTCCTCAACAGACAGTCATTAAACTTTGTTACTTCGTTGATTGCACTGACCGCTGAGCAGCGATAAAACAATTCTTATCTTTGCAGTCCATGACATTGTTTTTTTTTTTTTGCATGTGTGCGTAATCGGCCAAAGTTTTGGGAGCCAAACTAATCATCACTATGTCCTGTTCCTCTCCTCAACAGTCAGGTACTGCAAAGCTAATGAGTTCATGCATTTCACACCTTGTATGGCTTCCACTCCGCTGTGATTCAACAACTAACAAAACACCAAACCATACTACACTCACCGACTACATACAATACATATGCACACAGTATGAAGTATGAAATGAAACTTCCCTGAAACGTTCCCATAAACTTTGTCTTAATCATTAAAACATTTGACTAAGAGCATGTAAATTGTCAGAACATTAAAATGATCCTGAATCAAATAAGAGCGTTTGGAAACATACCAGTGTTTTTTTTTGTTTTGTTTTTAACACCTTAGACTAATTACTATTACTATATAGTTCATTGTTGACTTATGGTCCATTTACTAGTTTTTTCCAAAACTTTCAACTGAACTGAGCCGAAGGTGCAGCTGAGATCTCATTCTCCTTTCAGGTCAAAGCTAGTCCTTGAGTTAGGTCATATCTTTCAAGAGTCCACTGGTTTGCATGTTTTCTGTGTGGTATGAAGTATTTCAGTTTGGTTGGACGTAAAGTAAAGTACTCATGGTTTGTGATAATGGTTTGTAGTTAACCAACCAGAGCTCAAACTTCATAAAATAAATAATAAAATACAATGAAAAGGGTTAAACCAAAAACCAGCTGAGATGTGTTACATGTATCAGGGAATAACTTCACCTTCTCACTGACTGAGTGTGTATGACAGCTGGGTTTACCTTCTGTCCCTCAGCCTACCTAAAATGTGTTATCCCTAAATGATTTTATCTCTCCCTAGAATGGTGGGACATCCTTACATTAGAGCCTTGTAACAGTACGTATACAAACACACTGACATAAATACACCCACTTACTCACCTGAGGTACATGGAGGCAGTGCACCACCTTCTTCTGACGTCAGCCTCAAAACATCCATAGATGCACACTGCACACACACGCACGGATAAATAGATAAATATATCACATTTACAGAAATTACACAATTTAGTAATGTTCAAAATACAAATCACTTATAATGTAGCCGATGAATACATGCACAGTAAACTTAACAGAGGTCACAGCATGGACACAAATGGACACAATACACATTTATTCTGCCTTATCTTACTAATGTATGTACATTCAATCTCTGTCACACACACACAACAAACATGATGAATGTCTTACCACAGCATCTTTAGCTCTTGGTCTATGAACAGAAGAGAGACAGAGAGTGAGATGGTGAGTCTGTCCTTGGTTTTAGTAAATGAAGACGTAAAAAATGGTTGACCCTTCTCTACTGTCCCGATCTAATATTAGCCCAAACACATTTCCCTGGCTAATACAACGTGTGTGTGTGTGTGTGTGTGTGTGTGTCTGTGTGCACACGAGTTAAGCGACGTGAAACCTTAGAAGTGTGATGGCTCAAATATCTGAAAGTGCAGCTGCAGCAAAGGGCCATATGTTTAAATGATCACTGCGGTGCTCACCACACACATACAAGATATACATACTCAGACTCATTCAAACACACACATACTTGGAGCATACAGAATGTGTGGTTGTGTATAGTGAGAAAGACAGTCCAGTCAACTGATTATCACCTTGGGAAGTCAACTTTCAAAAAAAACACACAGAGAAAAAACAAAATACAAAACGCATGTATCATTTAAACTAAATCCTTTACAACCTATCGAAAGATTAGATGTTTAATGTTCAACTGACAAACTTGTGTTTTTTGTAAATATAGACGAACAACTTCTTTTCTATTCTTGCATGATATATAACTTAATTCTCTCATGAGTCCAGAATCTCCATTGTCGTATTTTGTGCTTCTTTCATTTTAAATGGGAGACAGGTCTGGACTGCAGGCAGACCAGTCTAGTACCTGCACTCTTTTACTACAAAGCTACACTGTTGTAACACATGCAGAATGTAGTTTGGTATTGTCTTGATGAAATGAGTAGGTATGTCCCTGAAATCGATGTCATCTGGATGGCAGCATACACTCCTCCAAACCTGTATGTACCTTGGTGCCCATGTCATGTCTAACACACCCACTTATTATCACAGACGCTGGCTTTTAAACTAATAATAATAATCTGGTAACAATCTGGATGGTCTTTCTCCTCTTTAGCCCAAAAGACAATTTCCCTGCGGGGATTAATAAAGTATTTCTGATTTCTGATTCTGACATAATTATTTACAAACAGACTCCAGAGAAGTCTGTGGTGTTTCTCGATGTTGCTGATATCTGGCTTTCTCTTTGCACGAGTCTTAACTAGTATTTGTAAATGCAGCAAAGAACTGTGCTTACTAACAAAGATTTCTGAAGTGTTTCTAAGCCCATGTAGTAATATCCTAATATACATTCATTTTAATGCACTGAAGGTCACAGGTATTCAGTTTTCATCCGTGACCATTGATGCAGAGATTTCTTTGGATTCTCTGAATCTTTGAATGATATTATAGATTGTTATATTATTATTGCAAATGTGAATTCCGCTGGACTGACAAATAGTCCCCTCTAACAGGAGTCCAACAACATTTCTGGCCGAGTTTTTTTTAAATGCCCCTTTCACAAACAATCATGATACTATCACCTGTTACCAACCAACATGGTTACCTACTGAATGTTACAGGTGTTTCACAACGTTCATAGTCATTTGTTGTCTCTGTCCCAAACCTTTCTGGAATGTGTTGCATTAGTTGTCTTTGTATTCAGCTAAACATAGGTCGGAAAGGATTTGCAAGGATTTACATTGCACTCTGTTTTCATAGACATATTACAAGGCGTCACAACTTTTTAGAATCTGGATTGGAAAGATCAATAAAGTTTGGTAGAATAAACCACCATTACATTTATTCCTATAAATCCAGAGCTGTTGTATTTAGGTTGCTCTTATTCTCAAAGGAGCAGAGTTAAAGGATTTCCTGACAACAAGTTGCTAAGTGGAGAAACTGTGCAGCATCTTATAGCAAATGTTAAATTTGTACATGTATGTATCGAGGAGTAGTTTTCTGATTAGCAAAACACAGTGCTGTAGTAGCTACAGTCATTGGAAGGTGTAGTTTGCAGCTAATCATGTCTCAGGTCTATTTCTTCAAACTGATTTTGCTATTCTTGTCTGACATTGTTGTACTGGTTTTTGTACAGTACAATCATTTGGGGAAACTGGGTTTTCCCAAATGATTTTAAACTTCCCTATGACTTCAACAAAACAATATAAAGCACAAATTGCAAGGTCCTTCTGTGGTTTTGAGACTTAAGACCATAAAAGCATAAAAATGAATACAAATAAAAACGCTACATGCAAAGAGTACACACACATACACACACACACACTGACCGATTGTGTGTCTGGCAGATGTGTTTAAGGGTATCCAGATGCTGAGTTTCCAGGTCGGAGGAAGTCCTTCTACACTGACTTTCTAAGAGAAAAGCAAAGACACAAATATACAGATAGTTAAAAGCATGGTTATAACTATAAGGGAGCCTCAAAGAGCTGAGCTCCTCTTGTAAACAATACAAATATAACTCTGGCAGTGATCTGGGTTCATACATTCATTCATTTTAAATGTTTCCTGATGGAACTTTATGATCACTGAAACCACTTTGAATATACATTAATGGTAGACATAGAGGCAGCAGCATTCTCATATCTGATAGCTGTGCATGTGAGCACATGCGGTGACAAGGATGATGCATAGTAGCATGTAAAGAAACCCCTTAAGCCTCAATTATAAATGCAGCTGCTACATAGCACAAGACTTTTTTCTTTTTGAAGTGAGTGGCATATATAAATGAACTTCATGAACTGCAGTGAATATCACTGATTCCTAGATATAGCACTCTCACTTCTTCTCATCGTTTTAATGCAAAGTTTAAACAGAGTAGAGAAAAACTCTTAATGTTTAACATATTAAATCATATTAACAGTATTTTGTTACGTAGACAAAACATACACTGTGTTTGTGTATGTGTGTTGTGCTGTGTGTGTGTGTGTGTGTGTGTGTGTGTGTGTGTGTGTGTGTGTGTGTGTGTGTGTGTGTGTGCGTGTGTGTGTGCGTGTGTGCGCATGTGTTACCCCACTGTTCTTGTAGTGCATTCAGGTTGTCCAATATTCTCTGGTGATAGAGTCTCTCTAGTTGGATGCACCATAATGCCCGCTGGTCTAAACTTCAGGTTAAGAAAAACATAAAAACACAATTGCATATACAAAAAAAAAAAAAATGCATTAACTCTAAAACTCTCTTGGTTTTCTGCTCACGAGGCATTACAGCGACAAACGGTAGAGAGAGAAAAGAAAGCAAAGAGGACAAATAGACAGACAGAGAAAGAGAGGAGGAAACAGAGTCAAGCCAAAGGAGATAGAGGGAGAAAGCACTCCAGGATGCAGACTCTCATGTTTATGGATATGAGCAGCCAAAACACAATCCTTCTTTGACACGGCTCAATGCTTTCTCTATCTCTCTTACTAACCATCTATACATGCTTGACATAGCTAAGCTAGCTTTCCCTATTCTTTGCCTCTTCCATTTCTTCCGACTGCGTGTCTTTCCTCTGATTAAACCTCCTGTCAATATTTCCATTTCTTTCTCAGACACGCTCTCCTGCCTTTCTTCTTCCCATCCCTTCCTGCTACTCCACCCTGTTTTATACGTTGTCTTTATGGAGTGTAAGCGTTTCAGTTCATTTGCATGAGGGTGTCTCTTTCTGTGAGTGTGTCTGTCTGCCTGTGTTCAGGTTGTGTGTATGCGCTGTGCAGTGACAATCAACATTTCAATTTCAAAACAGACAGCTCTTTCGTTAAGCCTGAGGATCTGCATAATGGATCGCCCTTTCATTTGTAAACAGCTAAAACATTCAGCTGTTTAGTATATTGTTATTTTACTAAAAAAAGATTTTTGTGTCACAATTATTGTTAACAATCATTATACTTCCTTTCCTGTCATCTCACAAAATAGTTTGAATCTGTTTGACTAGCTTCCCTCTGTGTGTGTGCCGTTACTTTCTCTCTGCTGCTCTCTGCTGCTTTGCCACATCAGCCTCTGGGCATTCTGCATGAGCCAGCTCAGCTAATTCTGTTTTTCCTCTCTCTGATTACCTTCTGTAATTACCCCTCTTTATGATTGCCTTATCATGAGTCCTTCTCTCTTTCTCCTACGCTGTTCTCTTTTCCACTCGGTCTACTCTTTCCCCTACCCCTAAGATCACTATCTGTAAAGTAAGTGAGGTATCGAGTAATTCATTGAATCTGCACTGCAAAATCCTGTGCGGACAAGCAGCAAGGTAAGAGCACACGAGATAAGGACAAAATGGAGATAAAAGCTTAATTCGACCAACTAACCCCAATACACTCAGACATAATAAAAAGGATACAGTCTTCATGTAGCACAAAGGCCTCAGCAATCTGCAGAGAAAGAGAGAGAGAGAGATCAACTTTTAATAAAGATTTAGCTTTTTTAAAATCAGTTATGTCACAGAAGCTATGGAGGAATCCGGCTCAGCTATCTGAAACTAGACTGAGTGGACTTCAAATATTCATACTGCTGATGTGATCTGACAGAGTAGAAAATACTCAAGATATAGAAACACCACACTACACAGAGCTGTGACTGCGCTGCTCCTGTTGCAATGTCTGCTCCTGTTGCAATGTCTTCTATAATCATTAACTATGACAGAGAAAAGAATCTGATCCCAAAAACCAAAGAAAATATTTGAGCGGGTTAGCGAGAGTGAGAGTGAAAAGCAAGACAGAAAAATGAGAGACCATGATAGACACTCTACCTCTCTTCAGCAAGTGTTGCTTTCATGCCGCTCAGCTGATCACAGAACAAGAGAAGTGTGTGTGCTCGCGCGCGTGCGTGTGTGTGTGTGTGTGTGTGAGGCAGAGAGAGGAGGAAAGGAGGGGAGGCGCTCGCATTTCTAATGAACTGAGGGGCGGTGACGACTGAACGGCCTCTAAAAGGTAACTGCACTGACAAGAGTTTAGATTTGTCTGTTTTTTAACATCAGTTACACCACAACACACACATATCCACATAATTTTAGTCCAACTTTAATATGTAAGACCCCCCGAAAAATGATGTGAAAAGACAATTAGTTTATAAATTTTACTCTACCTTAAGATTGATGAGAATGTTTGTGATCTTGTCACACATTTGTGACATAAAACACATTTAACCTCTTTTGAGAGGAATGTTAGAGATATATCATATGAAAGCTCTACTGCAAATTTTGATGCCAACCGTCGCCAACTCGCGGGAAAAAAAACATGGCATGGCCATTTTCAATGCTGCCCCTTGACCTCTCAAAATATCTAAATGAATACGGTCTCTATGGGTACCCACAACTGTCAACTTTACAGACATGCCCACTTAATGCTAATCTCATGCAGCTTTGGGCAAAACACATGCAGGTATTTGCACACACTATAAATGCGTTATTTTTGTCTAGTGTATTTGAATATTTCTGCACACTGGGGTCCCTGAACAGTATAAGAAATGCATACATTGGGTGTGACTGGAAAGCTGAGGCTCTTGTGGATTCAGTGAGTAAGTGTATTCATGTGTGATGACGTTAGTCCCCATACAACATAACTGTAGTGAAAGCAGTTTTTGGAACTTGGGCTGATTGTATAAAATGATCTATTGTGACCTCCAGGATAATCATAGCCTCATGAAACTGTACAAGCTCAAACTACAGACTGAAGGCATTCAGAGGATGTCTGTGTTTCAAGGTTATATTGTCAATAAGGGTGAATCTGAGCAGTTATCAAACTAGGCGTGCTTGCCATTCAGTCAGAAAATGCAATTCTTAGAGAAATCACATCGGTTTTTAATTTTGGTGTCTTAATGTGGTATTTTGGAGGATTTTTGACTAGTGTGGCGTGGAGTGGATACAACAAATTAAACCGATTATAAACTAAATATAAAACAAATCTCTTTGTATTTTTCCTGGACATGTTTCTCAATGAAGTCTGAACAATGTGTCCATTCTTTGGCCCTCTGCACTGACTTTCTTTGTTGGCTGTCCAACAATTCATATCTATGCTAATCATGCTGGCTTCAAAAACCTCTGGTCACATGTGATCCCTGCCTCTCTCTCCCACGCTCTTTTTTTCCTAAAAACCTGTTTCCAGTTTATTTTAATGACTCAAATAAAATGGTGCATGTTACTACATCATTCATAAACTTATCCAAGACACACATGTGTGTGTGTTCAGGTGCCTACTTACGTTCTTCATCTCTTCAACTCACGCACAGACACACACACACCTGTTTGCCTGGAAGTAAGCATAGCTCATGTGTGGCTGCTGGAGTCATTTATAAATCAATCTGACAGAAACATTCACACACCCTATAACATACATGTCCAGTCATGCATATCTGTGCGTGTGAGAGAGGAGCAAGTACATGTGTGTTTGGTGTAGTGTGGCTAATGTGTGAACTTGTGTGCATGTCTGTATTTGTGTTTGTGTTTATAGACACTGAAGACGCCCATGCCCCAGGGTACAAAGTGCTGTTCTGATTATCGGGCTGAGTGGATAACAGTGATTTAACTTCACTAGAAGAGCGAGAGCAAGATTTTAAAGAGACAGAAAGACAGAAAGTAAAAATTTAGAAAATAATAAACCATTAAATACAAGAGTGTTTGTTCAAGTGAGTGGCTGCTGATACACAGCTCTCAGTATCTGAGATGTCAGAAGCAAGACAAACAGGTTACCTGGTGAAGGTGCTGTGGAAGGTGAGTGTCATCTCCTCTTAGTGCCAACTGCTCAAGAGACTCTAGCAGAGCAGGGCTTGGAATGGGCCCTGTGGCGCAGGAGGATACTGAGAAACAAGTGGGCACTGGAGCGGAGGTAATTTGTTCCCAAATTGAGGTTATATGTCCTGTAGTGGCTTCTGTACCAGTAGTCGTAGGCCCTGTAGTGAAGGTAAGGAGTCCTGCCGTTGCACTCAAAGCAGTGGAATCAATAGAGGTGGTGCAAGCAGTTACTGTCTCTGCAGTTGAGGTGACAGGTACTGCACATGAACTGGCAACTCCCCGGTTGAAGACGGGCTCTGTGGATGAGGTATGTTGTTCTGTAATGAAGTCAGATTTTTTTGCTCCTGTGTCTGTAGCTTCTGTGATACATGCAGGCCCAGGTGGGCTGGTAGGCCTCATGTCTGAGGTCACAATTACTGGAGTGTAATCTATAGGCCCTGTGGTGAAGTTGGGTCCCAGTGTAATGGACTGTCTGTGGGATGCACCTGATTCAATGTTGGAGGCGTGAGACTCCACTTTGACATCACTCTGGCTCAGTGCCACTTGACTGATGGGATATGGAGTTTCTGGGCTGACAACTGGAATGACAGGGGATGTAGGCTCCGGGCTGGTCCCAGGGCTGAAGGGATATGGAGCCTCCAATAGACTGCCTAGAGAGAAAGAGAGCAGCAGGGAGATGAGAGGAAGACAGAGCACAGTGAACATGCTGAAACATGACTGACAAACAGCTGTTTAAACTCGTGAGAACACAGGTGTATAACGGACTGAGTTAAGCACTGTGCCTCCAACACTGACAATTACATTTAGGATTAAGATTAAGCAGCTAAAGAGAATCAACCACCTTGACTGGTAATTAGTACAGGAATATAACAACAATGAAGCAGCCTAATCCATAGACAAACAGATGGATTGCTTCAGATGTTAGATATAAGATATAAGGTAAGTCTTTTGGGGGAATGGAGCTCCATGAACCTCAGAGAACACCTGAACAAACAGGTGGTTCTAGACTGATTTCTGTATAGTTTCATCTCAGTCACTCACTGTCAGCAGGCTTGTTTCCTGCAGCAGCAGCTGGCTGTTTTAATGGACTTAAAAAGTCACTATACTGTATCTCCCCAGTGACAAACGGCA
The DNA here is from genome assembly GCA_004119915.2 of Collichthys lucidus. Classification (NCBI taxonomy): domain Eukaryota; kingdom Metazoa; phylum Chordata; class Actinopteri; family Sciaenidae; genus Collichthys; species Collichthys lucidus. The sequence goes on from CM014081.1 coordinate 20,684,715, forward strand.
GCCAAAGAAAGCTGAGCAACTATTTTTTCAGAAGTTAGACTTGAAAAGATCAGGTCATCATCAGATAACCAGAAAAACAGCTACACATGGATACTAATATTGCTCGTGTTTGTTGATGTGCAAATAGGCACACATCAACAACTTAATAAGTTAATAATATGCACAGCTGTTGTTTTGTTTTACTGCCCATAAATGGCCTAATAATTTACTTTCTTAAAAAAAAAGTTAGAAGCAAACACTTGAAACAGCGCCAGTGTGTGAAAGTGTGTGTTGAAGCCTGTCTATAATGACTTTCTCTTTCATGTGTGTGTGTTTCCTACCAGTTTCTGAATAGGAGGAGTCAGTCATCGGCGTGTCTGGAGACTGGCAGCGAATTAAAGAACTTGATCCCTCTGACATGTCCTCTTCTTCTTCCTTCATCACCTCATCAACGTCTTCCTCCTCCTCCCCTCTGCTTCTTCTCATATATCCTTCCTTTTCCTGGTCCTCCTCCATGACCTTCTCATTGCTGCTGAGACTCTGAGGCTGTGTGAGCGCGTTTGTCTCATTGAGATTTCGAGTTTGAGCAGTGAGAGCTTCAGGGCTGGGCAGGTTATCACAGAGGTCAACACCGCCCACCTGGACCTGGGACATTACTCTGCCCTCCCTCTCAAACTGACCTGGAGGTCAAATAAAGAATCAGATGAAACTAAAATAATTTTAAAGTAGGAAAGTGTAGAAAAATATAAATTTATACACTTATGAATGTAATGCAGTTGATGACTCCATATTTACAGGTCAGCTGGAGTTGAAATCAAAGCAACCAGAGCATAATGAAGAAACATCATCCAGCTTCAGCATTTTCATCAGATTTAGTTGATGTGTTTTTACTGTGAATTAAGTCTGTTGAGCTTATATTTTGTGTTAGGCTTTGGTGAAATTGAAAACACTCACCACCATGATCCATCTGGCAACAACCTCACAGTGTTTGACCTTTCAGCCTGAAGGTCAGTGCTGCAGATTAGACAAGCCCTTCTTCAAGCCTGCAAAGACAGAGTGAGACAAACCACAGAGTGTCACGAATCACAGAAAGTATGAGAAACACAGATAAGGTCAGACGGCAGTGAGAGAGGGAAAGGGAGCGATGTGAAACAAGTTTAGCCTCATTCCTCAGTTGTCTACCTACAACTTACAAAGCAATCAGCTACAAAGGCATTATGTGATTTCAGAACATTTTTAAGTCTAAAGATACAAACCAGACAAAGTATAATGCAAAAAACAATAAAACAAACAACTGAAACCTCTGTACAAGTCCTAAACATGTGCTAACTGTGTGTGGCTAAGGGGGATTAAATTGGTTAACATTGGCTCACTCCCTAATCTCCTTTAATCTGTAAATAATACATGTTTCTACAAGCCCACAAGAACTAAGGTCAAGGAGCAATCTAAATGTCAAATTCGTAAGATTCAGGTTTCATTTCAACGACAATAGCTTTTGCAGAACCATCAACTGCGTAATGAAACATTAATTACAGAGAGCAAGGCCGAGAACTGGAAAAAGAAAGACAGCGGAATTAAGATACTTTACAAGTTGGCTGTGTTAATGTTTATTGTAAAAAGATCTATGACAAAGGGCAGAGCGTAAACAAAGTAACAGTGACAATTAATCATGTGAACCCAGAGTATAAAACTTAAAACAAAATAAGGGATACGAGTGACAGAGATGTTGTTACACTGAGATGCAATAAATCATATACTGACAGAGTACTATACTACAGAGTTAAACCAACACTTTCCTGACAGTGGAAATTATAAGCTTCCCAAAGGGGAGATTCACTGCAGGTCATGCAGTGCAAGTACACAAACTGGTAAATCAGTGTGCAGCCTAAACCGGTGTTGTGCAACAGCGTGCTTTTTAATTTAACTGCGTTATCAATGTTAGTTGACTCAGAGACTGAACACCAACACTGACAGGTACAAAAACTCAGTTAGGTTGCTTGGTTAGGTTCACTCACTGAGGGTATGGATTAAAATTAAGTATGGCACTGAAACATAACTCCACCCATTGTTATCAAGTGAAATCATCTAAAAGTTTAATATGTTTCTATGTAATGTACCTCCGACAAACATCCTACATCCCTGGGTACAATATGCACGGCGGTACCCTAACAGTCATTTCAATGTAACAGTTTTAGTATTTTTGGTGATATTTTCACCTCATAGCTTCCACAAATACACACATCCAGGCTAATTAAGGCCTATCTCAGAGGAATAAGGCCGTCCTGGTTTGCTGCAGCACCAAGTTCATTGTTTTTCCCTGCAACCACGTATTGCTTTCTGTAAGACTCATCCAAACAAAGAGAAACACACGTAGCACAATTTTGGTTCCCTGTGTGTCCATATTCTCATTAAAACTCAAAAATTTTGTAACACGTATAAATGTCACAGAGAAATATCTCGGGGAATTGAGTCCACGAACGAATCAGGCTGTCTCCAAAGAGAGGTAAGAACCTATTGTGTGACGCTGTAATGATCTTTAGGTTGCATAAGCTTTACATATTCTAATATAAGACAACACCTTGTGGATATGTGCTCGATCCCGATGGGTAGATATTAGCACGGCTTTGAGATACAAATAAAAACCAGTATGGGGATGAGGGTCTGTTTTGGAGTCTAATTACACCGAGGTCCCTCTGGAAAATAAACCAGTCCCAGGTGATGACAAACAACTGTGACGTTGAGGCTTATGCAACAACGATCTCCAGATTACACACACACACGCACAGATGTTATTGTACCTGTGATGCTTTTTGGGTGGGTTTTCTTTGTATCTACAGTAACCTGTCTCCCTCTCTCCCCCAAAGCCATCTGTCCACACAAAAATCCATCCTGTCCTCTTTTTTGTCTGTGCCCTACTCCACAGGGGACCATAAATAATAAAAGACAGGAGAAAGGACAAATGGAAGACAAGGGGAAGTCAGCCAAAAGGGACAAAAAAGGTGTAGAAGTTTCTCCTACCTTTGTCCAGTGAGAGGCCACTACGAGGACTAGAGACACATGACACCGACTGTCAGTGTTTACATGCAGACTCACTAAAAACGTAGCACATGAGACTATGGCAGTAACTGGTGACTCGGAGAGGTGGGGCTTGGCTGTGGGTCAGATACCGAGAGATTTATCTAACAACCCCAGACCTAAAAGTTTGATTAAACACCATGTACAGACGTATATTTAACCTCAGCTCATGCTGGACCCTTTACACCTACATGACACAGGTCACACATGCGGTCTGTCCTTCCTCTCACTTTGTCCCGGTTAGTAGCTGGTTGGCTAATTAACCTAGCTGGGGTTTGATTAAAGCAGCAGGAGGTTAGCTCGGTTGCTATCGTTACCGTTCCAGCCCAATGTTTATTTAACGTTACGCCAGGCTTGTGTTGTACATGTTTTATTAAATGTTTAAGAGCTAATGACTGTCCGTCAGTGAAGCTAAACAGCAGCAGACTCTCACACCAACCTCACACAGACACGTTAGGTAGCTTTAACGTAACGTAATGTAACTACTGTATGCTAACGTGAGCTAGCCGAGTGTAGTAGACACATCTGGGCAGCACACCGCGGCGGAAACCTTTAAAAACAAACACCATTAATCCACTAGCTTTCAAATCATCGCACCTTTCTGCCACAGTGAACGGGTTTAAGTTATACTTACGGCTTTGAGAAAAACAACGCTTGGCTGATAGGTGACGGCTCGAGCATCGGCCACTTGCTGTGGATGTTGTTGATGACAGGAGGTGTTTCAAACAGACGGGCAGGGGTCGTTGCTACCGCTGTCATCAGGCCTGTGCTGCTGCACAAGCTGCTCGTCTAACATGCACTAACGCCACCTACCGTCCTTACACTGTCACTACGAGGATTTTCATTCATGGCAGGGAGATTTTTAACAGTTTAATCCACTGCCTAAAAATTACCCATTTTCGCTTTATTGTGTTGTAAAGCCAACTTTTAAGTGATGCTGAAGCTTCGATCCACTCTTAAAACAAATAGTCTATAGTTTATAATCTATTTATTTCAGATGTGTTATTGCTTAACATGTGTGAAATGACGACATAGGTTTGCATGACATGTGGGCACGCCCGCTCCAAAAATAGACACATATGATCAAGACAATGTTTTCACTGTATGCAACCTAAGTAAAGCAAAACAAGGCTCGGATCAGTCCAAATCACTACGTATCAAAATTATGATTTAATGATTTGATTAAATTATACAAGCCACACAACGTACACAGACAATAAAACAAGACATTTTATACATTTAAATCAGTTTATGCTTACTATACAAAAATATACAAGCCAAGACAGTATACAGTGGAAAACTCCTTCCCTCTTACTACGCTGTTATTGCGCCAAGTATGTCGGTTTGTGAAACTGTGGACACAGTTGCTGCGTCAGCGAAACTCGAGTTGTATCAGTCAATCATCAACATAGAGCACATGCACCTAAATTATAATTATAATATCATTAGCATGACATAGTGCATCTATGAGGCGTTTTCCCTTCCTTTTTACATGATCAAATGAGGCCCCAAAAGAATTACTTTTGGGGATTTGCTTCAGAGTTCAACTCGTGATAATCTCAATCCTTGAGGGTCATTTCAGTGTCAAATGCTTTCACCATCTCAGTCACTCCCTACAGAAAAATGCATTTTGTAGGCATCTGCATTAATTTTACTTGTACTGTTTTTGTGTTTCTGTGTGTAATCATCTTCTGTTTTTCTCCATGTCACTAGTCACAGATTATTTATATTAAATTACCCTTTTTTAAATAAGTTTTTTGTTTACTTTTGCATTTCATTTTCTAAAAAAAGAGAACTATACACATGACCTTATATATTTTAGCCCCATCCCTCCCTCTCTGTGTTTTCCAGTATCTCCTCATAAAGCCAGCTCTGTGTAAACTCCTGACTCTTGTCCATCAGCTGAAACAGTCGAAGATACTCCTCTGGATATACATGGCCTGTGAGTATGTCCTCCGGCATGCGCATCTCCGCTAACAGCTTACTCCCACTATCTGGAGACCAGAGGCTATGAAAAGAAAGAGAGAACACAAAGAGAGAAAGAATGAGCAAGGTCAGAATACGTGTCCAGTAAAACAACCACAACAATGCACTGCAGGCATGTCTAAATAGCTTAAATATGCATTGCTTACTTTAGTCTGTCAATGAGCTTGACCTTCCTCTTTGCCAGACACTGTTTGACCATCATGAGCAGAGTGGAAGCATTAGAAGGAGTGAGGCCTGCAGAGAACAAATCAGCCCGTGGACGCAGGCGCACCAGGCACATGTGGTCATTGGGAAGCTGAAGGGAGAAAGAGGAAGAGGATCAGGGGTAATGTATTATATTAAAACTGACAGGAGCCATCAGCTTTATGCTTCTGTTATTGACTCAGCTTTCTTACTTACCTTGCCCTTAGGACTGGGTATATTCTGTCTTGAAGACATCACAAATGACTGCCAGGGCTCCTGCACAGACAGAGAGGAGGAAGTTGACAATTAGGACAGTCTTTAGAAGTTTTAGTAAGTCTCACAAAACAAACACTGTAATATGGCTTTTCTCTGTTTTTGCTAATAGATTTGGATAATACTCTCCCTCATACTGTACCTTGTGCAGTAGTTCGATATCACAGGCCATCTGCCAAAGGACACCGAAAGCTCTGTAGTGCATCATTTCACCAGGACGTGACACCAGTTTCTGATAGGAGACACAATCAGGGTATTGATTCATTTGCGTTACCAAATGCAAGACTTCCTGAGCCTCAACTAGTGACTGTGTTGTAGGAATGGTACTGACAAGTGCAGCTGTAACCAAGTATGTCTTTGAGCTGTTATAAAACTGTGTGAGTCTTGGTGTAATCTACACCTCAGGAACACAAAACACACACATGGTTAATAGCTTGTGATCAATAGATTAACTGGTACTCCTTTCTACAGATGGAGGTTTAGATGCTCTTGTTCTTTACCAGGTATTCCTTTTCGCTCATGAAGAGGTTGAGCTCTATTCGTCCGTATCTGTAGACAGACAGCCGTTCAAACAAAGCATAGACCATCTTCAGCAGCAGGCTACGTTCATTACGCAGAGGCAGGATGCCCACCACCTTCACCGGGATGTCTAGAGACACACGCACAAATACATTACCAAAAAAACATTTCATAAGGACAGTACACCGTGCAACGTACAGTGGTTATTAAATAAAATGTTATTGTGTGAGAGCTCAATTCTTATTTATTCTAAAAACATTTGTGAGCTGCCAAATAAATGTTTTTGTTTAGGACTGATGGCTTTGCTAAATGGTAGGATAAAACTTACTGCATGGAGGAGGTGGGATTTGTTTGCAGCCTGAGAGGCTCAACTAAAGGAACAAAAGTTTCTTTGTGTGCATGTATGTGTGAATTGACATCATAGCTGTGCACATGTGTTTTTTCTTACCATCAGTCCAGCTGGTTTCTGATATTCCCAGGTCAGTGAACAGTTTGTCAGTGAACATAACAGGGGGTTTAAGGTTTCCAAAGCCAATGGGGTCTAGTCTGAAGTAGTCACAATGAACCACTTCCAGTTGACCATCAAGATGACTTTCCAACTCCTACAACAAAAAAAACACAATTTATTTAACTACTACACAAAAAGGAAAGAGTATAATTGAGGAAATAACCACTAACATTTAAAAAGGAGTTGGGTCACTAATTTATTAATCCATGTAAGGACACAAAACGTCATTAGATTCTTTGAGGTGTTTGTGTTACCTGTAGCTCGTGTGAGAAGAACCTGTCCCCTTCAAGAGCCACAACTCTCTGAGCTCCGGCATTTAGCAGTGTTCTAGTCAACACCCCGGGACCTAAGAAAGGCAGGCAGACACAACCACAGACAATCAATTTATTGTTGTTTCACTAACAATAATAATATTGTGCACAAACTTAGGAAACATAACAGTTTACACTATGGCATCCGAGACAAACAACATGACGGTTTAGAACTTCATAGTTTATGTCCACAGCTGTGTCATGACTTGCACAAAAACATACCTGGGTTACATTCAAAGATAACAGTTTTAGCGTCCTCAGCCCCGAGATGCTGTGCTACCAGTTTGGCCAGGTCTGGGTCCACTATGAAGTGTCTCATCTTTTTACAGGTCTGAGCGCGGCGTACATTGTCCTCTACCTCCCCAAGGTCAAGGAAGTCATACCGGCACAGAGGACGACACTGGCCCTGGAGAAGGACATACACATACATAGAGTGTGTAAACAATCAATACCATCCAGAAACAAGGGGACAAGTTGCCAGGACGGGGTCCCACAGGCAGAATTGGTGAATAGTGAACTACAGAGAAATACAGCAAGAAAAAGGGTGACTAAGCAAAGATGTTTGGAGCAAAACAACTGAGCCTGGTGCATGGTCAGAGCAGATCTGTGTGTTGTGCACCTCAACAATAAGGGAAAAAGAGCTGTAGGCAGTGTATCAGACCATAGTGGTAAATGAATAGTATAATAAAGCAAACTCAAGACATGGCGGAGGTTTTATGAGGTTTTGCTTGTAACCAACACAAATGGCTTGAAAATGGGTTGGAAGATTCTGAACCATATTTGAAATACATCGTTTAAATGTCACAAAAACCTTTGCCGCTGTTTCCGTGTTTGTGTTTTTCTGGATGTTCAGCTGTAACTCTGATCCAAACAGCTGATCTGTGGTGTAATAGTGTGCAGCACAACTGGGTATATATGTAGGAAATTCAGCAGTGGAAATATTCTTAAACCAGCATACATTTAAACTGTTTTTTTTTGTTTTTGTTGTTTTTTTTAAGGTGGGCCTTTTCATGAGGCTAAAATACATTTTTCCGCTGACCCCGTTGACCCATGTGGCAGGATCCCTGTCTGTCTCTAGTAGGTAATATACTGACTATGCATAAGTACGTCCAGCAGACAGGATATGCATTTCATTTGAACTTCACACACATCAAATTGCAGTGGAAGACAGACTTAATAACTTCCTACCTGTACAGCCACAGCAGATAGATTCCTGTGTGTGAGTGCTGAGGAGGGGGATATCCTCTCTGCACAGGGCTGTTGGGAGCTTTGACCAAACGTGAACCGGCCAGGACCTGAGGACAGTGAATCCAGGCTGTATGCCCTTCTATGAAGCACAGCAAACCCAGGAACACAGCTGCCAGAGGCAGCTACAGGAGCCAACACTGCCTTGTGTAAACATGATCTGCTTTTGATGGCCGGGCAGCCAGAAGAGCGCATCATCAGCTCCAACACTCTACAAATCTGGGTGGACATGGTGGACTAGTGGATCTGTAAATACAGAGAAGGAAGGGGGGAGGAGTTTGGGGGACCTCTTCAGGAGGTCACAGCCTAGAGGGAACGGGGAGGAAAAGAAACAAAGGATGTTAGACAAATAACATTAAGTTACATTTAAACATGCACTACATCATATCACTGTTAAATTACACTATTGTGCAAGCATTGCTCCTGGAGCCAACTTGGTGTTGTACTCCATTATTACTTCATTATGACTTATTGTATCGATCCTTTACAGATTATTAATGAATGTAATGACACAGTGAGCACACTCTGTGCTCTCCTCACACGTGGGGAGGTTATCACTGCCCCTCATCCTGTAAAATCACCAAAATGTTCAGCTAAAAAAAACTCCGATAAAGATGTACAAACCAAGCTTACAGGTAACATGACGCTGGACAGTGTGGCGACACTTAAAATACTCATGCTGTCACATAACTAGTTAGCCGCAAGCTAACGAGATTTACAGCTAACATGCACGTAGTGTCATTTAAACGAGAGCGACACGGACGTACCTTATTGCAGACTATCCTCTGCAGCCAAATGTGATCACATCGGTGGTTTAAACGTGGCTCATGTTCGTTTTCTCGCCGGTAAAGCTCCGTGACATTGAGCTCGCCGCATCCCGACCCCGATGTTAGCCCAAATCTCGTGGTGCTGATGGCGCAACTGAATGTCGTAATTGACAGGCGACTACTGCGAGGACCAATCAGAAAGCTCAGGAGGTTCATACGGACACACGAATGATACGAAACAAATTAGATAATTATTAATAATTATACACACGAACAAAGGTTATGCATGGCTAGAAATAAAAGAGTTGCTCACACTGAAGGCATCACACTTATATGTAATTGTTTAGGTAGCTAAAAACTACCGCTGTGGTTAACAGTAAGAGTTTTCTCATATTTTATAAAACATTTTTATTTCTACAGTCACTTTCCGGTTTTTATATAGTCTTTGTATCGATCTATCAGCATATGTTGCTACCTAAGTACAGAAAGAAGCGCTGTCAAAAAAAATACACACACAAGAAATTATGTATTGAGTCTTCCAGATGATTATCAAAGAAACACAGTTTTAAAGGTGCAGTGTGTAACATTTGGGGCCTTTATTTTTAGAATGAATTAGTCCACTAGATGCAGCTAAATTCTCCATGCTGGACCTTTAAACAAAGGTCAGTGAGATCAATTAACTACTTATCACTCTATTTTTGCATACATTTCATCACATCAGTTTTTAAATGTTTTTATCTCTTCCATTTTTTCAATTATTTTCTTTGAGGCCACTATCCTTCAATCTAAAATATTGTGTTGTGAACCCAAACCCATTTTGATTTTTCAGTTCACAGGCATTTTCATCCCCTCCATTGTGTTCAATTCATTGTTTGCCTTTTACTTAAAAAAAAATTTTTTTAAATAAAATGTACCTTCAAGGTTAATTTCTAGAAACGTTCTTACACATTTCAAAAATATAACTAGTGCTCCTTTTGGCAGGTTCTTGCTGGGTAACCTAATTTATTATTCATGGGATTTCTGGTTTAATTTTTTAAATGTTTTATTTAGTAATTTGTGTGTTTTTACTTGTTTGTGTGCTTTCTCACATAGACTGACGCACAGCGGAACTTTTATTTTGAAATCTTACCGTAATGCCTATAATAGACCACGGCGTGCAGCAGAACAATGTGCTGGCTGCATTATTATAGCGCCATCTTAGCTGACGTCCCCGCCTGTTTCCTGGCGTGAGCCCGTTGCCTCCGCCCGCATCTCAGGTGGGAGGGACCAGAGGTGAACAGTGTGTCAGATATCTGACCGAGCCTCAGTGAACCCGCAGAGTCTGTTAGCTGACACTATGGCTCGCGTTGAAACCACCTCTAACAGGCCGTACCACCTGGTCATCTTCGGAGCCTCTGGCTTCACGGGCCAGTTCGTGGTGGAGGAGGTGGCCCGGACCGTGTCCGAAGGTCCGAAGGGGACCCTGAAGTGGGCCGTAGCCGGCAGGAGCAAGCAGAAGCTGGAACATGTTCTGGAGCAGGCCGCCGGAGTCCTCAGTATGTATCTGAACAATCCCATTAGTTGAAGTGTGAGTGGAGGCAGGTAGTTAGTGGAGGTGACGGCCCCGCACAGCAGCAGTCACTGCACGAATAGTTTGTTCATCTGTGGTGATGTCAAATACAAGATGGTGTGAGCTGATAATTGCAACTCATGGTGACTTATCTCTGACTGATGGTGAACTCTGACTGAACTCCAAAGTGCAAGTGAGGTAACATCTAAAGTTAACTGTATCCTTAAGCTATAAAAATTATAATAATAAATTATTATTATTTTTAATTAAATGAAGTACTGAGGCATGTAACTATGCCCTGCGCAAACTGAAGCTGATATTTCTACCTGATACGGTAATTAACCTTTTAGCCAGTTTATATTCTGATGATCGGTTTCAACAATAATACATTCATGTACTGCAAAGTAAGTCATTTGGACTGCAAAAAGTTTGATTAGTGAATATAAAAATATTTTTTCTTAGGCATAATTTATTTATTCATTTATTTATTTATTTATTTATTTAACCCCCCCCCCCCCCTGTTTATACAAGAAGCTGTGTTTAGACTTTAGTGATTAATCAGTTATTAAAATGTGAAACTATTCATCATAGCTCTAGCAGATACAGAATATAATTAACCCATATGCTTTTATTATGTGAAATGTGTAAGAAATATTTACTGAATATATTCAGTATGTCGTTAATTTCCTAGGTTGATGATTTGTATCCGTGCAAAACTCTAAACATGGAAAATTACGTCCATCACTAGATCGAGACCAGTGAGCTATTCTGCTGTCATGACAGTAATGTGAGTTTCCAGAGGATTAGATAGTTATTCTGTTGTCCCCCTCCTCTTCAGATCTCTCTTCAGGGAGTGTACAACAGCTGATGGAACACACCTGCTCACTGTTCAATCCCCATCCATGACCGCACACACACACACACACACCCAGTCTGGCATGTTAGCTCGACCAGTCATTCAGTGAAAACTGCAGTTTGTCTCTTTGACCAGAAATGTGTCTTTTAAAACCAACATTATAGTTTTTGCAAGTCATATCTGTGTAACCCGTTTTGTGTTGTTCCTCCTTTTATTCACTGTGTATTTATTTTCACACAGGTATACTGTACTTAAATATTTACACATTACGTACAAATTCTAATTTTATTCGATGTTTGCTTCAAAATATACCACCGCACCAACCAATACAAAGTGTGTGCGTGCATGTGTGTGTGCAGGTAAGCCCGAGCTGAGGTCAGAGGTGGACATCATCGTGGCAGATGTAGGAGAACCAGACACCCTAGCAGCCATGTGCAAACAGGCTGTCATTGTTCTCAACTGTGTGGGACCAGTAAGTAGATAATTCTACCAAAAAAGTGTGTCCTTCTGTTTATTTTTGTCTAATACACAAAACATGCTCTGTCACATGAAAAAAACAAATTATCTGACAACATTGATATGTGAGTCATCTCCCTTTGGCAACAGTGTAGCTTAACTTAACCCTCTGTCTCTTCTCTTCCTGTCTCTCTATGTATCTGTCTCTCTCTCTCACACACACAGAGGGCAGCTTTCTTTCACACAATGAATGCTACTGACTTTCAGCACACAATAAGTTGTATTGTATCAAAGTCAGAATGGAAAGTAGGTTTCCACCACTGATTTGCGTCCTGTGCATCATTCAGGTTCTTGTTTCAGATCAAATTCTTCCACTGTGGTGGCTTAGTTCAAACTGAAGCACACGGATGAAGCCAAAAGGAGATTGACCTGTTTGATAACAAATGTATCTGATATGAATCTGGTATTGCACTTTGCTCTCCAAATTGGTGTGTGAAGTATAACTTAAGTTAGTCGTGTACCAACACTCAGGATCGCTCTCAAAGCCACCAGACAGTACAATAAACATGTTTAACAGGATTTGCCTAGAGGGTTGATTCTGGAGCTGCAATGTGTACAATCTTAACATTTTTGCATTTTTCATGTTTGTGTGGAAAGCTGGTCAGGGGTCATGTCTTGTTCCAGCAACACTGAGGTGCATGTGCAGAGTGAGATAGGGATCTGGGGCGTGGATAAGGTTAAGACTTTAGATAGTCGCAGGTAAAAATAGGTAGCAGGGATTATCATGGGCAATTGGCCATCAACCAAACTAGTAGAGGAAAGGAAAAACAATTGAGACTAACATGTATGAATTTGTGTGTGTATGTATCTGTTCATGTATAGTACAGGTTTTATGGTGAGCCAGTGGTGAAAGCCTGTGTGGAAAATGGAGCCCACCATATTGACATAAGTGGAGAGCCTCAGGTACGTATATCCATAGTCAGTATTAATTATGACATAAACTCTCAGTTTATGTCATAATTAATTAATTTATTAATTGCAGGGCAGTAGATTCCTTTTGACCAAGGGTTGTCAAAAGTATTGATAGTGGTATTTTACCCTAGGTTTAAAACAACTTGATCTTACAATTTGAGTTAACCAACCTCCACCTTGCACTCTGCCTTCTGTGCAGTCTCACACAGCGACACAGAAAGAGACAGAGCGAAAGATGTTTTTCCGGTATTATAATAAAGATGCAAAACCAGTGTTTATTTTATAACTGACAGATAGCAACAGTAAACACACCTGGTTGGTGCTGATGTCATTCAATATGACGTTAGTTTGAATAAGCTGTATCATTAACAACAAGCCTCCTCCACACACAGCTCACCTGTTGCTGTCAATCACAGGTGAAAAATTCCAGATGTGAGTTTTGTTTCTTTTGTGCAACTTCATAAAATAAATATAGCTGGTCCTGCATTGTACAGTTAGAGACAGACAGGGCGGGTGGGCGTATTGTATTAAACAATACAGACAAAACGCATTTAAGTCACTGACCTCTCTACTCATTTCATATTGCATAATATTTTTGACTTTAATCAAGTTGTTAAGTAATATTTGTATCCGTCTTTCTGGACTTGCATGTTGTGAGTGAGCCTTACGTGGATGTTGTCCTGCAGATGTCCTCACTTCCAGCTATGCTGTTGTTTGTGTTTGGATTAAATAGGAGACGTGCTGAGTTTCATGCTGTAGCCTGTTAGACAAAATTAGCTGTCACTTGGCGGCTTGACAGCAGTTTTCCCTTGTTGGTTTCCCTCAGATGCTGGTGTGTGTGTAATGCAGCATGTCTCACGGAAACAGTCAGCACTCAGCCTAAATTGAGGTTTTACATGTGTCCTGGTTCTGAACCTTTAAAGCCTCTAATGGAGGCAAGAGCATGCATGCACTAAAACCTCTGTAATTTTGCTCTGCATCACTTTAGATGACTCAAACTTGGCAAACATAATTGCCACATTTGAGGTTATGCTTTGATTTAGATTTAGAGCTGCAACTGCATCATTTCAACGAGATACTCCCTGTAAACATGTAAATTTTAATCAGGCAGAGCAGAGACATTACATTACATTTACATTACATTGCATTTAGCAGACGCTTTTATCCAAAGCGACTTACAGAGGAGGACATAAGCTGAAAAGGTGTAAAGATGCACAGAGTAGTTGTTAGTTTTGTTAGTTTTAGGCAAGGAAGCATTCTCGAAAGAGAAAGGTGTTTTTTTTTTTTAAAGGGAGAAAGAATCTTTGATTTATGCTTTGTGCCATCTTAATTTACTTTGAGCCAGGGACATAGATACTGATACGTTCACATCTGAACAATTGTCACAGGTGTTCTCTTTATTACGACACAAAAAATATTAAAATAGACCTTGTGGTTGCAGAGATACACTCTTTTCAAGCAGAGACCTAAAAAAAGAGGCTGGGGCTCTCTGAAAGCCACAAAACATACCCCACCACCTTCATCGCATCAGGACAGAGAGCTTTGTGTCTTTCCGCATGCTCATTGCTGAAATATATTATATAATGTTTTGATCGTGTGTGTGTGTGTGTGTGTTTCTTTCTGGCTGTATGCAGTTTCTGGAGGGCATGGAGTTGAACTACAACAGCCAGGCAGCTGACAATGGTGTGTACGTTATAGGGAGCTGTGGATTTGACTCCATACCTGCAGACATGGGAGTCCTCTACACCAGGGAACAGTTTAAGGGTATGTACCCATATACACACAAACACACAGATGCATAAACAATAAATCCCTCCGCTCTGACATTGATATGCAGTGGTTCATTCACTTCACCTTTTTGTTGCTATTAATGATTTATCAATTGTCATATCAGCTTATTAGCGTGTGTGTGTTCATCCACAGGTACGCTGACTGCAGTGGAGAGCTTCCTGACTGTCAACACAGGACCTGATGTATGTAACTACATTACCCATAAGTCCATGCAGCAATGGATCAACTTGTTTCCACTTTCTCCTCATCATTCCCATTTCTGTACACTCATTCCTCATATTTCTGTGCTATCAGTCACATATTTTGCCCCTTATTGCAAACGTGTCTTGTTTTCTTTGTTAATGTTTTCCTGTTTCATTCAATTCATGCTCTCTGTCCCCTTTTTCCCTCCTTATTTTCTTCCTTCGTATGTGTCTGTCTTCCTCTATCAGGGTGGCTGTATCCATGATGGCACTTGGCAGTCAGCCGTCTACGGTTTTGCTGACAGCGTCAAGCTCCGGAGTCTCAGAAGGAAGTTTAATCACAAACCTCTTCCTACTGTTGGCTCGAGGCTTAAACGCAGGTACGTAGAGTACAAGTACAAAAGATTTTTTTTAATATATATATATAAGTCAAATCCTATCAAGCTCAGTAAATCGATAATATACAGTATGTTCACTGATCTGGACAGTTGAAAAACAAACTTGTCGGTGCACTCTGGTGGACAAACCATATAGTGCAGACAGTAAAAATATCTTTGATACATTTGTTACGATTCTTCATTCCTTTTCAGTTGACATTCAATTGACGCTGATACAATTGATATGTGACGAGATAGTAACAGCCAACAATATTCACCTGTTGGGCTCTAAATTTTAGGCGAGCTAATGCATAATCCTCTCTGGAACATCACTTTGTGTTATGGTTATATCTCACACACACAAGAGCATGCACCATACTTTACCCTAATACATTATTACATCATAAAAAATGTGTTTCTCAGTATTTATTTCTTCTGTGCTGTGTGTGCACGCTCGTGTGTTTGTAGGGGAGCATTGTTCTACAGTAATGAGATCCAGCAGTATGCATTGCCCTTCATGGGCTCTGATCCCTCTGTTGTGAAGAGAACTCAGCGCTTCCTGGTGGAGGAACATGAGGCAACACCGGTCAGTCCTGCATGTTTTTTTTTTCGTTTTTTTTTCTATTCTTTCAACACATCCTGTGTTAATCACTGCTTGTCTTTTTGACGGTTGAGTGGTTTTAAGTGAAGTAACTTACATAAAATCTTAAGAGTTACTGGTGTGTGCAGAAATACTTCCTCAACAGTCTTGTTTTCAGGTTAAGGTGGCACCAACATGAACACAGCGTGTATATTTCTGCCTCTACATATTTGCGGAGCATTAAACAATCTGTTATTGTTACTTTAGACCCAATATGGAGCGTATGCAGGAGTAGGAGGCATTGGGAACATCATCAAGCTGATGTTTGCTGGCATGATGTTCTGGTTCTTAGTCAAGTTCAGTTTTGGACGCAACCTGCTTATCAAGGTAAACCAACACAGCAAGTATAAAAACAATACACATGACACATTAGAGTTTACACTTCACAACTGAATATTTATTTGACCTATTATTAGAAGTCAGGGTACATATACTGTTAATATGTTGTTTGTACCTTCTCAGCACCCAGAGTTCTTCTCCTTTGGAATCTTCTCCAAGGCTGGACCAAGTAGGAAGCAGGTGAAGTGCTGCCAGAAGTTTCCACTCCATTAATGCTCTCCCATGCATATGGGTTATGTTCATGTATATTACAAAGCCATTATTATTCATTATTCAGGTAGTGAACTATCTGCTTTGTTTTCTCACGTGTGTTATGCATGTGTCCATGTATGTAATTAGATGGAGGGTTCATCCTTCCAATTCGCCTTTTATGGAGAAGGCTACAAAGAGGGACAGGACCCCTCCCAGGGGAAACCTGACAGCAAGATCAACACAATGGTTCAGGGACCAGGTAACTGTAATTTTTAAAGCTATAGTATAATACAAGGTTTTGTCCTTGTTGTAACAAGGAATAACAACAAAAATACTCGTATTTCTCTCGTATAACAGTTTGACCTCTTGTTAATTGTCTGGCTCATCATAAAATGGGCAAAGACGTGAAGCTGAGGCGGGCTGAATGAAGCCTGGGTACCAGAGTGCAAATAACCTGGTCTACCAGCCAAATGCTGGTGAATGCTCAAATTTTACCAGCAGCTTAATAAATGAATATTTATATAATATTTTTTGGCTCATGCGTGACGCAAATCTACATAAATCTTGGCTGGTGCTCATTTTGTGCACTGCTGATTACTGAAACCAGCAACCTGTCACTCAGCATCCACATCCTTAATAACTTAATAACTGTCTACAGTAGGCAACAATGTTTGAAGTGTTTATTTTTATTTATCTTATTTAATCTTTATTTAAATAAACTGCTATCATCATTCTAATGTAGCCTATAATAGCATATACCTGACTGAATGGTCAATATCGTTCTCTCTCTCTGGAGAAGAAAAGTGTCAGGTGGTGTGTCAGGTGTGGTGTGTGTTTCACACCTGCTGGCATCAGCTTCACTCAGCCCTGCACTGATAGGCCATACTAGAAACCACACGAGCCTCTACTGTGGATGTAACTAGAAATGTTCTATTTTCAAAATGTCAGGTTTAGTGTGTCAGATGCTTGATAGTGTAGTTCACCTGAACACTATCGCTTTAGTCAACAGCACGCCTGCTCGTACATGTCGCTGAGGTAATTATCTTATGTCAAGTGTAGTGTTGGTGTTGTAGCATAGGTGTGGCACACCTGATTATGTTATCGTTTCATCTAAATGAAAAACACCTCGCCTACACCAAATTTGCATAATGCCTGTGTAACCACTGTAATTCTATGGAAATTGAAGGTATAATGTTTGTAAAGGTACTGATTCATATGTGAAATGCCTCCCTCTTTGCTCTCTCCAGCCTGGTTAATGAGATAAATTATCCCAGCCTGGCTTGTTCAAATGGTTCTAATGGTTGTTTAATTGTGTCTCTCTTATTCAGAGTGTGGATATGTGGCCACGCCCATTACCATGGTGCAGGCTGCTCTAACAATCCTGAACGAGCCCACAGCCTTGCCCAAGAAGTGAGTTATCACATTTAGTTATCCACTCTCCTGCTAGATCTGGAAACGACTTTACACCAAAATACAGCATCACAACATGAATTATTGCAACGCTTTCCCACTGTTTCTTTGTTCTCTCTAACAATTCTACCAGATGAGCCAATGTGGGACTTGATACCTGGGTGACTTTTAGATTTTTGACATTTCTGAGGTTCAGCCCATCTGTTTATAAGAATTTCAATATATCTAGGCAGTCCAGGTAAAATGGGATCTTACCCTTATCTCAGACGGTGATGGACAATCTGTGATAAACCAGAAGTTATTCTTTAAAGTGGAACTGATTATCACAAAATGCAGTGCACAACTATTTGTTTTATACTTCATCGTCACAGTTCATTAGTATAAACATCCATACATTTACTTGATGTTGAGACTTCTGTATGAAATGAATTTAGATTGTAATTAACTTCTTATTTTTGTCCTTCATTTTCAGGGGAGGAGTATATACTCCGGGAGCTGCTTTTGCAAAAACCACACTGATCGACCGCCTCAACAAACATGGCGTCAAGTTCAGCTGCATATAGGCTGCGCACTTTAAGAGCTGTCACTGTTTGGCTTTCAGAAACTTGCCAGTTTACCTTTGGCTTGAATGTACTCTTAACCCATGTTAGACAAATAGCTCAACTCCAGCAGCGTTTCCAAGCCGCAGACGGTAACAAAGAAGTCGTGATGCGTAAATGGGTTTAAATGTGGCGTCAGTCGTACTGGTGAAAGATGGTTGATTGAGGTCATGAAATGAAAATGGTATCTGACTAGTTTTTCTCCAGTATGAATGACTCCAACTTTAATCGTGGTCTTCCACTAACATAATCATCGCTGACGAAGATTTGGTTGGA
The DNA here is from genome assembly GCA_004119915.2 of Collichthys lucidus. NCBI lineage: Eukaryota > Metazoa > Chordata > Actinopteri > Sciaenidae > Collichthys > Collichthys lucidus. The sequence goes on from CM014081.1 coordinate 20,703,200, forward strand.
TTCATGTTTTTTCAAAACACATGTTATGTTGTTATTAACCTGGTCTATTAGCCATTGCCTATTGTTGGGTTTTTTTTCTGCACTGCTGCTTTTGTCCATGTTGTTCAGAACACATCATCTTATGTTCATTTCTAGCTCTATATTTTTGTTCTGGGATTCCACTAGAGAAGCTTTGCATGACTTTATTTATACTGACTCTTTATGCAGCCTCTCAGTTTCATCCTCTGTCAAGAAACAAGATGCTGTAGCTTCTGTCTCGTTAGCAGCTACTTTAGCAACAGTTGTGCAGCATCTCCTCGATGTTCCTGTCTTGTAGCTTGCTAGCTCAGCAATGGAATAACCACTTGCTGTCATGTTGTTAATAAAGTTTAAACGACAGCTAAATAAGGTCAGCAGTACAGCTGAGGGCAGAGACTGTATAGTTGTGACTTGACAACCACACAAGTCCTGATGGCTCGTTTAAAGGCTCATATCTGAATATTGTGTGTATTTCTCTGTGGATTTAGAGTTTTGACATTAGACCTGCTTAAAATAGTAATGATTAAAAAATGAAATCTCGCTTTCTATGGGACCTTTAAGTTTATGTTATGGGAGGTTTTTGTCGCTTCTATGAACTGGAATAGTTTATTTCAAAGTAATTTTGTTGTTCCCAGTCCAGACGTGTTTTCCACTTTTGAGTGTCATGAGTTATGTTTTTGGGTTTTGTTTTGGTGTGCTTTGCTTTCTATGGGCATCATAAATAAATAAATGAATAAAAGCTAACTGCTATTAATAAAGTGTCTGTCAGTTTTCAGTCAGTCAGTTTTATGGAACCATATCAGTAATCGGTATACTGCATTTTTATGATCGGTGGTTGACAGTGACAGAGACAAATTAAAAAAAATTAACCAATTATACCTTAATTTTAGAGAGGTTGTCATACAAAATTACATGAACTTATAGCCGTGTCACACATCAGTGGTGCAGTGACTTTGTGCCATTGCAAAAAAAATCTTATTTATTATTTACTTACACAGTGAATCAACATTAATTGCAGTGAGGTCAGTCGAGGTTTCAGTGTAGTCAACAATGGGTTTGTTTTATGTTCAGTAAGATCAAAATGTTCATGCTCTGATGTAACTTGTGACGTTCCTGGTCCAATCTTTGTACATATCATTCCTATCTCTACCAACTCATTGTCATTGCTCTGCTGTCAACTCTAAAAGACATAAGAATTCCTTCAGATTCTGAAATAAAATAACATGCAATTATTCAAATAACACTGCGAAGAAAGTCATCCATTTAAGATTTAAGATTAATAATATTAACCATTGCAAAGTCTGGAATCTTAAAAAAGTGGTTGTACCATAGCATTGTTTTTATGTCTGACTTCAAGAAGCAGAAGAAGCAGGTCACTTATGGTGTAAATATCATTCAACACGACAGAAAATAGATCTATTAACAAAATTCAAATATTTATTCATAAAAATACAGTTACAAAACAGGCAGGAAAATATTAGTGACTAAAAATTGCAGGAAGGTCAATATTTTTTTTTGTTTCCTGGATTAAACATACTTTCAGTACGATTTGTTGCTATATGCCTTGGCACCACGTCATAGCCGCCATCATGTACGCATGTATTTTGGCCAAAGTATTGCTCAGTCTAGCGGTGTGATGTGTATCCAGTTAACTCAGACTTTGAAGTTCACGATGCCTCCTGATTCAGCAGCTGGTGAGAGTAGATGACATCTTCATAGTGGTATTTCCCTGCTATATCCATGATGGAGTCATTGCACCTGATTCTACTCAAAATCTTCAGCACTTCAACCACGGCAGACCTACAGCGGACAAGAATTACAGTTATGTTTTAAGAATGTATAAAGAAATGTCATGATATTTGCAATTCAATAAATAACAGTAAAAAATGTAATTTAAAAGGCAATTAAAAATATGATTTCTTTGGAAGTTAAAGGTGAACCCAGTGATGTGATTTCACTGACTAAATGAACCTCACAGAAATTCCAAATTTTTTTTATTTCTTATGGTTGTTTTTATTACCTTGTGTTTGGCTCCTTAGGAGGCTGCTGTTTGCAGATAGTATGAACTTTCTGAACCAGGTGGTTTCTGAAATTTTGGAGCTGAGGCAAACAGGCATCTTCTCCTTTGAGCCAAGAAAGTGGCAGACTGTCTGCTATCTGGAAAAAGGACGGGTAGTGTGAGGTTAATCAAGAAAGACGTGAGGGACAGGCAACAGATAATCATAATCATCTTAAAAACGATCAATTTTAAACACCTTTCCGCACGCATCAACGTCATTGCAGAGTGTCTGACTGCACACGGTGATCATCAGGTATCGGTTCAGCAGTTTGTCCAACATCAGTTCCTTCAACACCAACTCAGGAAGCAGCAAATCCCATTTTCCCATGTTACCTAGTAGCTAATATAAACACAAAACAACTATGATTAACAAACAACAGCCTGAAAAAAAAAAATAATAATAAATCCCCACTTGTAAAGACTGACAAATGTTTGTTAGAAAGCAGTACTTTAATGGCCGTCCAGAACTGTTGATCCCTGAAGCGACACTGAGGAGACGACTGGTCTTCTAGTAGCCTAGATAGAAAAACAAACATTAATAAAGATTAAGAACATAATTAGACTATTTTAATTGAAATAAAGTCATTAATCATTTATTTGTGTCTATGCTGTATTCTGAGCAGGAAAAGAGTAGATGTCTTTGTTGCAGTGATTAGACATCATTACGCTGACACCAAGATGAAGTCATAGCTGCTTTATCCTTGTTAATCATACAAATAATTACTTAATGTTTAAACTGACAGAGGAAGAAGAACAGAAACTGACTTTTTGGGGTACAGAGGGATGAAGACATCCTCATCTACACAGCTCCTCAGTCGGTTGATCACGGCGTTTATAAATGCCTGCATGGGACATAAGTACTCATCGTTAACACAAACATGTTTATAATAGATTATAGTATACAGTATACTGTTTGTTAACATCCTCTGTCATATGCCTTTACCTTGACTGGTTTACTCTGCTCCCCTTCAAAGATGGAATAGTCCTCCTTCAGTCTGTGGCAAACGTCAGCTAGACAGACTGACTGATGGCGGCACACAGGATCCCACACCAGCTCCACGAAGGCTAAACAACAAGAGGAATGTGATGTTTCTGAAGTTTCACATGTCTGTGGTCTAAAACAGACTGCTGAAGGACAATGTGTGAGGAGTTGTTTAAACATGATAAATCACTGAGGGAGACAAGGACCATTATGTCCTCAAGAGAAGATAGAAATAAAGAACGGGTAGAACAACTAGTACAAGTAAAGTGAATTTTTTCACTTCACATGTATGTATGAGTGTGTTACCTGTTATTTTAGGTAAGACAGTCTTTTCTATGATATTAGACAGTGTCTGTCTGTCTGTGTGCTCCAGCTCTTCATGGCCATGGCCGTGACAAAAAGTCTCCACTGCTGTGAACCACGGGAGGTTTTCAAAGTCCCCACTACCATCCTGAAACACACACACATTACATTGGACCCATAAGGTCACATGTTGTGTGATGGCATTTGTGTATGTATGTATGAGCTAGTCCTTGTGCTCGTCCACATGTACCTTCAGCGGGTTCCACGCCAGGAGCTGATGTCTTATGATGGGGTTCAACAACTTGGGCAGACATAGAGAGATGTAGGCACTGTGGTAAGTGTCAGAGTATGATCCTCTCCATTCCCCAAAGCGGGACAATATCTTCTTCACATCGCAGAACTCGTCCTGGACATCAGAAAACACTGCCTGGGACCTCAACAGGATGTCAGCTAGAGATAGAGCACAAAAGGAAAGAAGGTCAGACAAAAGCAGTAAAGAGATCAGAGTATAGACCTAAAAGTTTAGGGTTAGGGTTCCTCTCTTATCTTTTAGGAATTTATTAGTTCACAGCACTGAAGAATTTCCTATGTTAGGATCCTAAATTAGAGCAGCATAAATCCTGTCTTAAATTCAAAATAACTGCCAAGTGCAGCACCACTGTTGTTTGGTCTGAAGGTTGAATGTTTCTCTAAGGAGGCAAGCTTTTGCTTGAACACATTGAATTCTACCTCACCTGTCTTCTTCTGCAGCTCCTCCTCCTCTTCTGCTGAGAGCTGTGTGTCTTCAGGTATATCAAAATCTCCCTCAGTTTTAACACCAGCATCCCCCGCGCTGCAATAAATTGTCAAACAAATATCAGACAAATATCTGTGTAGAGTGGAGAACCTAAAATCAGATATTTTACATACTTACATATTTAATATTTGATTAAATTTATTTTGCAAACATTACTATTGTTTATTCTGAACTATACTTTTATCATACTTACCCTCTTTCTGTTTCAGAGTTTCCACTTTGCTCATCTGAGCGGTCTAAAAATGGGATGAAAAAATGAGTTAATGTAATGAAATGTAGTAAATGTCCAGAGATAATTTCTAGATATATTGGACAGATTCAGTTTGATCACAAACGCACACACAGATGTTACTCACAGCTGAGCTGTGCTTGCTCCTTGGTCCTCTCTCGTCTCCGTGCCAACAGTGCCTCCATCTGGTCAGACAGCAGACTGTGCAACTCCAGTTCCAGTGAGTTGATCTCCACGACCTGTCAACAGTCAGCAAATCACCATCATTCATCTCTAGCTCGCAGTAGTTTTGGTGGTTTTGCCCAATAGAGCCAAAACAGTTCCATAGCTAGCTATCAATGCTATTGATCTGTGTGATAAACTGTTTAACCATTCTTTGTCATTGCACGTGGTATGAACACATACTATGATCACACCGTATTTGCTTTTATATGATAAGGTATCGGAGATTAATTAAACAGATTTATTCATTCTGACCTTTTCCCGCAGACACTCCACCAGGTTGTGGGCATAGAGGTTCATGGCCCTGTAAAACTTCAGCTGGCTCTCTGAGGAAGTCTCCTCAAGAATCTCCGCTGAGCTTTTAGCGTTCTCAACGTCACCCTCCATCCTCCTCAGCTCTGCCTGCCGTGCTCTGTGCACCTCCTTCAAAGAGTCTAGTCTAGAGATGAAAATCAGAAAAAGGCAATGTGGACACAGGGAACTGTGTTAGGAAATATATACAATTTAAAAAGGTGTGTGAGATTGTTTGATTCATGAATGTTAACTGATGATGAGGTTACAAAACTAGATGAAACTTACTTTTCAGTGATCCTCTTTTTAACCATTGCAATACTGACATGAGGAAGAGTCTTTGGGATTCTGGCCCCTGCTGCTCTCTTCTTTTGTCTTTGTCTGTCTCGCCTGCTGCTACTGCTGCTGTAGCTGTAGCTGCTGGATTCACTGCCAGATGGGCTCTGAGAAGCAGAAAATAGGATGACAAAGAATGTCAAGTCAGCACACAGGGGAGTAGTTTTACTGATGGAAGGCTTCAGTCTTCAGAAAAAGAGACTATTCTTCCATTAGAGTGCTCAATTGTACACCAAATGGAAAAACATGAAAACAGAAAGAGCGACAAGAACATTTGGAAAAAAGGAGTAAGCTAGCTGCCTCCATCTCTTCCTACCTGTTCTCCTGGTCGTTTCTTGACTCCCTTGCTAATTTGCATCTCCTCCCAAAGTTCCTGCTCCTCTCCATCCGTCCCTGAGAGACTGCCATCACTTCCTTCTAGATGACACACAAACAGACAAACATATACCTCAAATTCCCACAAATGTCCCACACAATGTTTACCCCTTCACCCTTTTCTCACTCATACCAAGTTTCTCAACAATCCTCTCCCTGATGCTCTTCAATCGTGGGGCGAACTCGATTCTTTTCTCATGATCATCTGGCTCATCATCATCATCGTCACCGTCAACTCTGTCATCTTCATCTTCTCTACTGTAGTGATCTGGGGTGCTACCGGCAGAGCTCCGGCCATCTCCGCGCAGGGAAATGAACTCTTTCTGGGTTCGAGCGGTGCAACGCTGCCTCCTGGCTGCCTTAATCTCTTCAGCACTGGGGATAGTTACTGTAGAGTTATGTAAAGTAAGCAGACATACGTTCAGGTATACACAAGGAACATGCATGACAGATACATGTATAAGCAGTAAAAAAAGCAAGTCAGTACCAACAGAAAGACGCATTTTTAACACTGACATTAAATACAAAATGAAATGAAAAATTAGATTATCTTAAGTTGTCCATACTCGTGTCTATAGGTTTTTTTGAGCAACTACACTTGATGTATGTACAGTAGTAATGGGTTTGTAGGAACCTCTAACCTCCATACAAAATTTTGCATAATAAAACCTTTAGCATAAACAATAGACCAACCATCTGCAGATTTAAAAACACCCAAAAACACACATTCACTCGGCCTCTATGAGTTTTCCCTTCGGCACACACACACACACACACACACACACACACACACACACACACACACACAAAAACTGATACCTTGTTTAGAAGCAGAGCGGCTGGAGTCTGAGGCTGAGCTGACCGAGGGAGACCTGACACCACATTCACCGTCACCATTGTTGTAGTCATCGCTGTCGTCTTCTTCATCATCATCATCAACATTATTGTCGCTATCGTCGCCATCATGAACTGTATCGTCATCATCATCATCCTCATCATCGTCATCATTGTGAAGTGTATGTGGTGCCGGACTGTCTTGCTTGAGAGAACCAGATGATGGGACAACTCCAGCTGCTGGGGTGAATGATGACATTAGCAAACATTATCACAATATCATCTGATTTATTTATATGAATGGGGTGGACAATTCAACAAACTACAGCCTCCAAGCTGACATAAAGTTTAAATCAACACCTGTTGAAAATAGTTTGGACAAAAACTGAACTTTATAACCTAAAGGGAAGACTGCATTAGTGTTAGTTGTGTGCGATATCGATCATATGCTGGTGTGTAAGGGTCTCTAATATGAACTTACCTGTTCTGTGGGCGGTCTTGGCAGGTAAAGCCTCCTTCTTCCTAGCCTGGAACAGCACGGCTTTATCAGAGGACTTCTTCACTTTAAATGTTGGTCCCTCAGCTGAGACAGTAAAAAGAGAAATCCATTAAAACCCCATTTATCACCACTGTGCAATATGTGTACACACTGTCGCCTTTAAGTTCCTATGAAGTATGGTGCAAACAGTGCAGTGGCAACTTCATTATATGGACAAAATCGTAGAAACCAACCAGCCAATCATTACTCCACAAGCACAGTTTCAAATTAACTGACATCCAATGAGCTTAGGACTTTTTGTGCAGGACAGATGACACTCAAAAAGAGAACACGACATTCAGATGAATTAGACTGTCCATATACAGTATATCTAGATGATTATTTATTACACTACACTGGTTTCTGTTGGCTCATATTTCCGTTGACTCGTACGTTGCTCCAACGTTTGTTGCCACCTGCCGTTGCTTTAACCGTCTTTAAAACGCCATAGCAACACAGTTACCTTCTTTGTCGTCAGAGAAACTGAGGATGGATGTTGCTTTCTTCTCAGTCCCAGCTTTCCTCGCCTCTTCTATTTCTTCTGTCACTCCCAGCGTCTCTCCGTCTTCTCCGTCACTGCTGTCCGGCTTGGAAGGCGTCGCTTCCCGCTTGGAACTACAAGAGATGCTGCGGCTCTGGGCCACACTGACCGGCTTAGTCACCACACGGGAAGCTGTCTCGTTTTTCTCCGCATCTCCCGAGCTCTTCTTCTGCTCGTCCTCCTCCTCGCTGGAGTCCTCTTTTCTCTGCCGAAAGTTCCTCCGGGGCTTTTTATTGAACATGTTTGCTCCACTCGCATGTAGGAGGCGGCTGGGTTGTAAACTGTGGTACGTCACGTCAGAAATCGCTTGACAAAGTCGCAAAATATAACGTAAATCAACCGCGGTGCTATATGGGATATGTAGTGAGATAACTAAAGGAGTAAAATTGGGCAATTTTTCAATTTATTTTACATTCTTCAACATTTTAAACGACATTATTAGTTGAAACATGTTTACATATGACGCACACACACAAAAAAAAATGTAGGGCCCACTATTTACCAGTTAGGTCATTCTTATGGGGGCCACCAGTTCTGCTAAGTAGGCATAATATTCAGGAGAAATTAATAATGTATGTAAGTGGGTTCAGAGGATTATGCTGTGTTTAAATGTCAGCCAAAATGAGCAGAGTTTAAAGACTATCTGTGCTTATTTCCACCTAACGTTAGAGCACTTTGTAGGCCACTAAATGACTTATAAAACGAGAGAGAGAAATATCAGCACATCTTGCGTCGCCTCCTTCCTAATCTTGCTCCCATCAATTGTTCTCCCTCTCCATCTGCTCCGCTCGCTGCTCCCCGTGTCTCTCCTCCCACCGCGCGGACGCTGGGACGTTAACAGCAGCCACACAGTCAGCCATGTTGTTGGTGTGACACACCGAGCTGTCAGCAACAGGTCCTCAAGAGGAACGACGCCGCTCAACTTTTTTTACACGTTTCTCCAACAAACAGCGCTCTCCTTTGGATGATAAACCTCTGCGGTGTTTGCGGGAAACCCTCCTGAAGTGTTGGACGATAACTTCGGGCCCCGCTGAAGCTCAGAAGTTGGTGTTTTGTTTTGTTTTTTTGGCCGTGAGACACACACACACAGAGAGGTACGTGCGAGAAACTGCTTATCTAAGCATGAGTGTGAGTTTGATATTGTTATTGTAATGTTTCTGTAGGTTTTAGAAAAGCTTTACCACTAGGTTTAGCTCCACTTGTTGGATTTTTGATTCAGGAATATAACAGGAAAGTCTCTTTTTTTAAAGAGGTGGTGATGCTTCTCTGCTGATCTCTCCTCAAAACAGCCTGGGATGAGAGTTAGGGTAGCTAGCTAAGTTCATAAGCTCAGACGTTGGTCACCGTGTGGACTGATACTCCTGCACTCGGTGACTTGTAAAGGCAGATTTGCAGGAAAGTCTCCTAAATTCCTCTCGGCTTCAAACTAGTTATGCAGGTTGCAGGCAGGCTGGTGACAAGTGATCAGGGAATGTTCCTCTCTCAGTTTATCTTACACACACACACACACACACAGACAGACAGACAGACAGACAGACAGACAGACAGAGAGACGTCCAGGTTAGTCTGAGTTAGTCAATAAAGAACATCTGTGCTCCACAGTACACCAGCAGGGCTCGGTTATGACTTTTATTTTGAAATTTGGGCCTATTTTAGGTTGTCCCACAGTGGCTCTCTGGCCCAAAGTGACATAACTAGAACCTCAGATAAATAAGCATCACTTGCATCATCATTAAAAGCCACAAACAACCCAAAACAGCTTCTTAAAGGAATCTTTTTTTATATATAACTAATCATTTACAGGCTTATTTTTTCACATAGTTGCCACAAAGTAGAAGTTCATAATTGTGTAGATTAGTCCTGACATAAATAAAATGCAGATTTATTAGCATCTGTCCTTATTTTATTATTATTATTTGTACACACATAACTTAAATTTAAAATAGGAACAGAATTTATTGTTTCAGCTGATATTTTTTTAATTTAGTTGCAATATCACCAGCGGTGTGAATTGTAAAGATGAGTGCTCACACACACAAATACAGATTTATTAGCATCTGTTCTTATTTTATTATTTGTATAGATAAGAGGAAAATAAAAACAGCATTTGTTGTTTGGTTAAAATCTTCTAAACATGTTCTACACAGCACAGCAGGCTGATACTTAAGAATCTTATTAGGTGTAATGTTAAGAGGGATGCAACTGATTTCACTGTTAATGAATCATGGTTTTGTTGCTGCAAAGGCTCGGCTGCACCAAGTGTTTCTATCACTTACAGCTGTTGAAGTAGCTAAGAGTCAAGTTCGATGTTAAGTGCAACTTTAACTGAAGGCAACAAAGCAGGAAAAAGAGTCGCTAATGTGATCCCTTCAACACCTGCATACGAGATGTTCTCAGTTTCCCCCTTTCATTACTAAAACTGCAACAACAACAAAAATACTCGCGTAATTTTATACATCCATAGTGTGTGAAATAAATGAATGCATTATCATCATTAAACCATTAAAAGCAGGGATTTCCCCCTCAGCCTATTATTGTACTTTTAAAATTTGCATCTCTAAATGTTAGTGTCTGTTCCGAATGTAGATTTTTATGGTTATTGCCTGGCACGATACGCCTGATAAGGTGACTGAAATGTTATAACCTTCAATTAGTGCCATAAATCTTTTTCAACATTTTTGTGGTCATGGAGTAATTATATTGTATTATATTATATTGGACAGTATTTATATTGTTTCCTTTTTTAGAATAAGTGAGTGAAAGATGCAGAGAGCAGGGAAATGATTCAGCCTGGTGTGAGATAGATGTTGAGGTTCTGCCACAGGATGGGGAAATATTTACTGTTGTTGAGAGGCGGTGAACTCACTAGTATCCAAGCCAGCAAAGTTTTACGGTTATTACATTCACATTCACTCTGTCACTGCTGGTAATGTGAGAGACTATTTGGTCTTCCTAATTGTCTTTAGCTCTTCATAATTTTAACACAGAATCTGGCATTTCTTTGTTGTTCTCCACCTTCCTGTCATTACGTTATTTTCAAAAAACCTTGCTCTTCAACTGATCAATTTGGTTTTGACCTCCGTGTTCACAGACTTCACAGACTCATATAGACTCACACATCCTCAAGTTAATGCCTGCCAGGAGTGCCACTGTGTAGCTGAGCCTCAAATCAGACCTCTCTGTTTGAGTGAAAGGTCAGGGTTGACATTTACATTTCAGTTTGGCTATCATAAGCTGAAATGCAAATTTTCTGTATCACTGTCCTGCTACTTGAGATCATCACTACTGTTACAAGTGCACCCATATAACTAGGAGTAGCATAAAGCAGCATTACATCAGCCTCTGGACAGGCCCACTGTGGCTGTTGTAGAGAGCTCTGTGTTTATATCTTCCTTATTAAAACTGCAGATAAAGAGGAACACATAATGTACACACATTATTACCAGAAGTGTCCTGTTTTAGTTGATACTGTAATGTAACAGTATCACAGTAATTTCTCCAGTCCTCTCATGTCTTCTAAAACATGGAGAAATCAGGGCGGGTCAAAGCAGATTAATCTAAAGAGGGAGAGGCATGCCTTGCCTCTTAAGAAAACAAAACCCAGCACTACAAACAGCATTAATCAAACTCACTCTGAATCAGCCCAAATGGCTTTTGCAACACTTTCTGAATGTGTGAAAGCCACGGATGGACGGGGTGATTGTGGTTGTTGTGCTGAAATATCAGTTTTAACAAGGCCAACTAAGTTAGTCCGAAAGTGGAGCTGGAAATAAAGAGAACAATAATAAAAGAAGAAGAGAAGGGCCGGAGTGAAAAGAGACACAGACCAGACAGAGAGGGAGTGAGAGAGTCATCAGGGAGAAAGAGAGTCGTACATGGAGTTGATGTCATTGATGTGAGGTCAGCGAGCGAGGCGGCTGAAAATCAATCATTTTGCAGAACAACAGACAGAGCTTGTTTCAGGACAGAGGACCGATGAGGACAGGTCAGGGTCATACAACCGGTACAGTAAAGATTTGGATGTAGACATAGATATATATAATGACACGTGGAGGGAAGACAGAGAGGAAAAATGGACTATCCAAAAGACTAAGAATGAGGAAATACAGAAGAGAAAGGTTAAAAGCATCAGTTTCCTCCATCTCTGTCTGTCTTTGTGGGTTTTTTTCCTTTTCTGTACATGGCTGGAAGGTGTCGTATAAAAAGTGTGCACTGAACAGCATAAGGGACAAGCACACAGCGACAGATGGCCAAAGAGAGAAGGACATGCGTGGTTCAAAGCTGCTACTAAAGCAGCTGAGGTCAGGACAGCCTGGCTATTTATCCAACAGTTTTCTGTGTTGTATATACTGAGGGACAGACATGTCCCAGTGTTTGAGCAGGGACCAAAGCAGGAGTGAAGCGGGTGACATCTCACAGACACAGCCAGACCACAAATGAAAATATAAAACCACACTATGAGGAAGCGTGGTGTTCTTTTACCACCGCATTAATTTGGCATCAGGTGGTTCACGTTGACCTTGAGAGCTAAAGGAAAACATTTTTTTTAGTCCAAAGAAAATGTACAAGCTGAAGACGTTTCCACTGGTTTTAACTTGTGGCGCTCAGTGAGGGGAAAGCCCACACGAACACAGCATTTACTAGTTTCAGAGCTGCTCCACTGTGTATGATAGCTCGATCACAAGACTTACTGATACACCTAAAGGGAACAGAGCCAATTATATGAATTACTGTAATGGTCATTGTAGGCATTGATTTGTCTTGTCAGATTCCACAGCTGAAAAGAAGAAAAGAGACACTTTATTAATCCTCTCAACGGGGAAAATAGGAGCCTAATATGGTTTCCTGTGATTGCTCCTGGTCCATTTAATGTGTATGGTTAAATCATCCTGCTGAGATATGCAGCTACTCTGTCTGCTTTACAACTTAGTGACCAGAGAACCAGGGGTAACTTTTAAGAATAATTTCACACAGACTGTTATCTGTACACACAAACACAGCCCTCATAGAAACCCTCTCTTTGTGAATAGAGTAAACTTCAGGCTACCTGTCTGTCATTCCTCAGTGCAATATCGCCTGCAGCTGGTCTTTTGTGTGCCCTCTTTTTTTTTATAGTTCGACTTTATTTACACCTGGTATTAACATGTGACCTGTGTGTTACCTGTACCATGTCATGCATCAGCTTTACATTAATATCTGGTATAAATTAATCATTCTCTACTCTAAATAGTGTCCGTATTATGATTGTTAAATATCCAAATGAGTTAGACGGACCTTGCGGTCATGTCATCAACAAACAGGATGCTGAAGGAAGCGATGCCTTTGTCGCTTTTTGTAAGGGAAGACTTTCTACCTTCTAATACTACTTGTAACTTTCTGCTGGGCTTGCTTAAGCTTGCTGGAAGAAGTAGTGTTTGGTGACCTTTCAACTTGTTTGGTGGGTTTTTTTTTTCTCCAGTATGTCGTCAAGCTGTTCCGATAGCATTTACACCTGGCCGCGATCTTATCACAGTGTGATCATGTGTTTCTTCCTTATCCAGATAGGATGTCTAGATACAGATTGTAAGTTAATGCCAGGTGTAAATGGGGTATTAGGTTGTATGTGGACCCGCTTTACATAAACGCAAAGACAACGACTTTTCTTCTGACTTTTTTTTTTCTTTGGTTCTCTTGTTAAAACATATTTACTTTACGTGAGGAGGTCTATCCAAAGCAAACCTGCTCCCAGCAATCTGGTTAACTTCATTTAATAGGCCACTGAGAACTGAGACATTGTTAAGTAAACACCACAGAACAAATATACATATACAGACACAAGTGCGCTCATCGCACAGTTGGATGCATGATAAAGAATCAGTGTACAAGACTGGACCAATCAAACTGTGTTGCTGAAGAGAAATTACAACATTTCAAGATTAATGTTAGTTCAATGCTCAGTAATAATCTGTGGGTTATTGTTACAGTCTGTTAGTAACTAAATATCCTGTATACCTGTATGTTCTACCACCTCTGTGGATGGGCTGGTTCATCTACTACAGGTTGGGTCATATGTGTATTTATGTACTCAACAGTAATAGGACTAATGTATGTGTGAGCAGTGTGAGTGTACTGTCTTTCTCATGGACACAGAGGTTTGAACACATGTTTCCAGTTTCCAGCCTATATTTATTCATTCATTACAAAAATCTAGTGTATAGACGATGCAGTGTTTTGGAAGGTTTTTCCGAATTCTAAAAAATTTCCCAGCTCATTTGATGATCATTCATTCTGTATGTAAAAAGCTTAAAAAGGAAAACCTTGTGTTGTCTGTAACGCATTATTTATGCCTCTCTGTTGACTGCAATGATATCAAAACAGCCGCTTTTCTGTAGCCTAGTGTCTGTGTGGTTCTGCCTGCAGGTGAAGTACATAATTAAGTTTCGTTTTTAGGGTGGATGCAGCCTTCAGTAGGAATTTGCATAAGGTTTGCAAAGCTGCGTCTACTACTGAAGTCGAGGCGAGTCATTCAGTCGGTCAGTTGGTCAAGCCGCCGTCCAGTTAGGAAGACTCAGACTCCTCTGTCACTCTGGAAACAGTAAACCTTGTAGGCGGCAATCCACTGCTATCTTTCATTTATTCATTATAATTCCTGCAGTGTTACCTTACCAAAGAAAGCACTCCCTGACTACAGCATGGCAGATACTGTTGTCTCATGTCAGCTTATCGCTCATATCTTTGATATGTTGAGCAATATGCAGGAAAAAGTGCTTGAACCAGTATTGAACCAGACTAGATACAGACAAAACAACAAAATAGTTTTGCCTTTTTGATCATTGAGCATAATGGATCCTTGCTGTGTATATATATATATATATATATATATATATATATATATATATATATATATATATATATATATATATATATATATATATATATATATATACACACACATACATACACAAAAATAAAAAATGCTGTATCTGTGTTAGGACTGCTGCAAATACGACTTCCCACTGAATGCATTCCTAATGAGAGGTGTACACATGAGTACTCACTGATACTCCAGTAATATGTAATAAAGACTCTACATTAAGAACACGGCCAGAGTGAAAGGGAACAAGGCAAAAACTGAGGAGATCCTCTGAGAGAGCGACAGATGGCAGGCAGTAGATTAGCCCTCCCTCGCTGTTCTCTCATTCAGCGGGCCTCTTTCATGTTCTCTTTCCCAAAGCTCATATCAGTAGACAAGTCAACGATTATATATCGTTTCACTTCTTAGAATTTACTCGCCAATCTGTGATTCTTGTCCTGCCCTAGTTCTTACCCTCGCTTTGATTCCGGCACATCAAAGCTGTCCGCCTGCCAAAATTCACGATCACGTCCTGTCAACTGATGTTGGACGAGGAAATGCTTGTGTCTGTGGGTTACCGGGCAGGAAGTGTTGAGCAGAAAGATTGGAATTTCTCTCCTCCTTTTCCTCCTCCAAATACATCATGTGAGTCTGACTGGCTGATGGGAGAGAGATAGTCATGGAGGAAGCAGGTGCCCAGCACGTCAGTAATGTAGTGAATATGAAAGCTGCAGAAGCAACGTGATAGATTACCCAAAAAAGATGCATGAAAGAGATATGAAAATAATTTCAATATTTTTTTTTATATTATATTATATACTGTATTGACATTACTTATTTAAATTTTTGTCCTCATAGTTATGGCTGGGTATCCATTCAAATTCCAAGAATTGATTCGATTCCGATTCTCAAGACTGAGAATCGATTCTCATAATTCGATCCGATTTCGATTCAGGTTAGTGTTATTAAAACCATTTTTTTGGTCGCCTGAAGCCCTCATTTTCAACAATGGAATACGGGCCCATATCTTTGCAAATGTAACCTGCAATCGATTGATGCAACTAGTGGGGTTAAAGTTCACTGAGAGAAAATGTATTAAAATTTAACTTAATTAATTTGATCTTTGGATGTACGAAATCAACACAGGCCTACTGATAGTATATCCACCCTTTTGATTATCTGTCCTGTGCTGTGACCTCCTGAAGCAAAAGTTCACAACATTCATCCCACAGAGAAAAACTGTTTTATATCTAAACAAGGCAGTAACGTGGTGGCTGTATTTAAACAGGTGGAGCAGTGCTGTAGTCATACATTAGGCCTATAAATATGCTGGCAAACCCAGCATGAGGCAACTTACTGGTCTTTTGTCAACAAGGAGCCCATACATTGTAAATGTACGGTACATGTAGTCTGTGGACATGTAGTCTCGTACATTCACAGCAGAGTTTTCAAGCTGACCAGCAGCAGCTCTATCACCTCATTCCTTGTCTTAAAATATTGAATGTAGTCAACTGATCAAATTTATATTTAAAAAAAAGAGTAAGAGTGAAGGAACGCACCTAAAACCGACAAACCCTGACCTTTCAGAAGAAGTGGGCCCTCCTGTTAAATAAAAACAGGTTTGTGCAACAGCAGCTCTATTTCCACACCGGCTTTGCATGTGCATGACTCGACAAGAATGAGGATTTAAAGCATAATGCAACACGCTTTGAGAAAGTCGTTGGTGACAGGAAGACAGTCATCAGACAATCATTGAGACTGTCTGTGCACCACTTTGGTAAACAATGTTGTTGGATGGATTTTTGCACAGACTTTGTTCTCCAGAAGATGAACCCTATTTACTTTGCTAACCTTTGCTCCTGCGCCACCAGCAGGTTACATTTTTAACTTATATTGTGGTCTTCCAGTACATGTGGACATTTTATGCAGACATGCGTGATCACTGGAATGGATCCCATGGATTAAAATTATTTTCTGTGAAGTTAGCAGTTTTAAATGAGACTTATATTGAATGGGTCGAAACCTCAGGATGAATTTTAATCACATCCAAGATCCTCCTTCATCAAATACCCTCAACAGGACAATTAATCCAGTTTCATTGTTAATTTATCCAATATTTTGGTTATGCTAATGACTGTCTCATCAGTTTCAGTGATACTTTGTATCTGGTGCTAATTAGCAAATGTCAGCACGCTAACACACGAAAATAAACATGGTATACCATATACTGTACCTTCTTAGCATCAGTGAGTTAGCAGGAAGAGCGCCAGATCGCAAAACAAATTTGACATAGTGGCCAAACTGTGATGGCGTCCATCCCCAAAAGACTTTCCCTATAAACTTACATTGTGAAAGAAGCAGCTGTAAAACGATGGATACAGTGTCACAGCTGTCATGAAATGATGCCATATCAGAATTTGATCCATTTGGAAAGTCTAGAAGAGACACACACTTAAATTATATTACCCACATTCAAGTCTGCGAAGGATTAAACCGGAGGTTAATGGCTCGGCTGGAGGAAGTCTCTAGTATATTTGTTCTATGGGCCACACAATGTGGATCAAACTTTTTTGGCGTTATGCACCACTGAGCAGCTTTCAGTGTTGTATCCAGTTCTCTTTATACATCAGTGGTGCTGACATTAGCATTTAGCTCAAAGCACTACTGTGCCAAAGTCCAGCCTCACAGAGCTGATAGCATGGCTGTAAGCCTGAGTATGAAATTGGCAGTCCAGACATATTTTGTAATGAATGGGAGCATTACTTGAGGCAGCCCATAGTGTATGAACAATAGTGACTAATAATTATGCTAAAACGTAACATCACAATACGGTTATGACGTAAAGAAACCAGTTTGAGAGCGCACAGTGTTTCTCAGTCCTCCAAACAGCACATAATCAGGGTCTATGGTAACCCATTGACAGGTTTTTAGTGGGCTAAAGGTTGAACGTTACACAGCATCTGTAGAGAAGACCATCTGCCCAGCAGCATGAAGGATTTATGTCTGCCTAACACCAGAACACTACAGGTCTACTGTCCAGTCACAGCCTGTGTTAGCTGCCATTAGTCTAAATCTGCTTCAACATAGTGCTTTATAGTGGGTTGTATTTACATGGACAGAGTGTAAATGTGCTCTATGAAGGTTTATCAGAGTGGCTTGTGTAGTATTGGTATCTGGCCACTACAGAGTCAGTGTGGATAGTATTGGAATATGTCCCAGTAGTTTAAAAGCTTTGGGACGTGGCCAGAGTGCTCCTGACTGAAGAGAACAGGAGGAGCCCTGTTTGACTCTGCTGACTGACCAAAATCTCTCTCTCCCTCTCTCTCTCTCCCTCTCTCTCTCTCTCCCTCTCTTCATCTCTGTTTCTTTCTCCCTCCCTCTCTCTCTCTCCCTCTCTTCATCTCTGTTTCTCTCTCTTTTTTTCCCTTTTTTTCTTTCCCTCCTCCCAGTGACACCACTGTCCCGTCTTAGCTGCAGTATTGACTGATGACTGGGCTGTGTGTTTTGCAGATGGCTGCAAACAGTAGCTGAGGACGCCGCCGGGAGTTCCCCCCCTTGCTGTCTCTACCACCTGCAAATATGAATGGTAAGACCACTGCAGTTTGTGTGTGTGCGAGTGGGTGTGTAAAGGGGGGAATGGGGGAGGACCAGAAGTGGGTGTATGTGTGTTAATAGGGTGCTGTGTGGCCAGCATATTGCTAGTTCGAGTAATAATTCCCTGTCTGATGCATGTGTGGCTGCACGTACAGTGTATCAGTGTCTGTCTGAAGTCCCACTTTTAGAGTTGTTGTACTCTGATTTTGAAGTCAGTTCCATTTCTTTATTTTGACCAGTCCAGCTGGTTTTTAGTGCCAGTCGGGCTAAAGTTACAGCTGCCGTGTATGTTTTGTTATGATGCACTGTCCTGTTCATTGTGTCTGCTGACGGACTGGGAGTAAACACTGATGTGTAGTCAGCCTTCACTTAGTGAATACTGTCCCGACTTCCTGGTGACACAGCATCACTGGAAACACTGCACTCAATTATCACTTTGTCAATATCTGTGCATTCCCATCTCCTGATTGCCACCGACACTGGCCTCGGGACTCTGTGATCTGTGTGTTTGTGTGTGTGTGTTTATTCCTGTCATTAAACAGTTCCTAACTTTCTGTGTAATGTTTGTTTTCTTTGTTCAGATTTAGTTGTTGCCTGTGTGTACTATACACAGATACCAGTATGTAGAGTTTAGGAGGTTCTAGCAGTGTACTGTGAGCAACCCCTCACCTCACTCTCTCTTTCTTGACATTAACCATTTCAATTAGGTGCACCATCACATAAATTAGGTTTTACCCAAAAATCAATGTGTTTTTAAAGCACATAAAACATCAGTTCTTCACATTTCTCATAATCACAGAAATGTTTCTCTCTTTCTAAGCACACTGAACAATAAGTCACTATGTTTTTCTCTGGGTTAATGTTGGTAAACATGATTCAAAGAGAGATGCTGGGTGTCGAGTGACCAAGAAAGTGAATGAAGAAAGAGAGCTCTGTCAGTAAAAATGAGAGAAATAAAGTTATTTTCTGATTGTTTCACAGTGGTTACATTTCTCACAAATAAACTGCCGCACACCTCAAAAACCCTGCTGCAATGAGTCACATAGCTGGGTCTTATGTTAGCGATTGTAGCCCAACCCACGCTTCATCCTGTCTGCTGTGCTTGTATCTATGTGTGTAGATCAGCCCCACCCTCGGTCCTCAGACCTGCAGCTCACAGAGCATTGGAGAGAGAGAGAGATGAGACAGTAAACCTTGTCACTATGTTTTGTGAGTGTGCGAGTCCTGTTTCACACTGTTCTGCAGAAGAGGGTAGACATGCAAAAAAAAGAAAAGCAGCTGCACAGCATTTCTTTGTACCGCCCTCTAAAAGATGGCGGGGAGGTGGGCTGCTCTACTCTTTCAGGTGATTATACACTAATGAAAACATAGTTGTGCATATTATATTCCATTTCTACAGTATCCTCTAAATAGAGCCTCCTAAATGTTACGCACTGGACCTTTTTAAACAGTGAGAAGATATAACAGCTGTGAGCAGGTTTGCTGAGTAGAACATATAAATCCTGCCATCAGATATATTTACTCATATATAAAGAACTTTATCCATTTAGCAAAGTGCTTCCACTTTTTCAAACAGGCTGCGGCTGATTGACTTGATAGTCCTCTTGTAATAATGGCTATGTCCTTCTGTATATCTGATGCTTTGCACTGTCTACTCTCTGTCTCTGTTTCTCTCCAGGTGGTCTAAGTGTTTGGGCGATCTCTCCAGAGGAGAGGAACAAACATGATCAGAAGTTTGACACCCTCTCCCCATCAATGGGCTATGTCTCAGGTACACACACAACATCGCACAGACTATCTGTGCATCATGCTCACAGTGATTTCCCTGCCAGCACATTCGTAATGCAAATTTCACCATGACGTCTCTGTCAGCCATTACAATCTGGATTTTCTTGTGTTTCTCTGTTTCTTTCTGTAGGGGAGCAGGCAAGGAAGTTTTTCCTCCAGTCAGGGCTGCCTGCCTCAGTGTTGGCTGAGATATGGTAAAAAAACACACACACACTATCCCTCACAGATTAATGCATTATGTTTTTTCTGGAACTATACACTAAAATCTACAATATCATAACCCTTTTTGGTCAGACTGCCACCCCAAATCATTTTTTTGCATGTCTTGGATCACATTTGGAGGTGTTCTGAAATGCAACTCCAATCAGTTTTTTATAGATGCATTGCAGTCCGGATGCTGTACACACAAATCTGATGTGACTACTTATGAATAACAGCGTAGATAGTCTGTCTCAAAGATCTGATTTGAGAAATAACCCTTCCTGCAGTCTGAACAAAGCCTTTGATGACTTTCTGTTTTCCTCTGTCTCTCAGGACTCTGGCAGATATGAATAAAGATGGGAAGATGGACAGGTTGGAGTTTTCTATCGCGATGAAGCTCATAAAGCTAAAACTCCAGGGTACATTGCTTCCCTCTGCGCTGCCAATCATCATGAAGCAGCCTCCAGTGCCTGCTCCCACCCTCACTAACCCCACCTCAACCTTGACCAACCCAGCCTACGGTACATGTTAAAGCTTAAATACAAGAACAGAAAAGGAAATGTGTATAATAATAATAATATATGTGAATGTGATTAGAAAAAAATACCTTAGTGTAAAGTGTCTCTATGTGCATCTTGACTGCCGTGTCATCTAAATTGTGTGTTTGTGTGTTCTAGGTATGGGTGCTGTGCCTAACATGTCCATGATGCCCGGGACAAACCTCGCCATGTTGACCCCTCTTTCCATGGCAACCCCTGGACTCTCACCTTTGACACCAATGACAGGCCTCACTCCTTTGGTTACTACAGCAACAGGCATGAGCCCTCTAATAGCCTCCACCCCTAACAGGCCCCTGATGCCCACTGTGGGAAATACCACCCTGCCAAACGGCACCATGGGAATTCTCCAACCAATCCAAACTGGAACTCTGGCCTCTGGTACTTTCAACTTTTATTCATCTGTTTCCCCCTTCTCACTTTTCAGTATCTGATTTGGAAAAAAATGAGTCATCAGTAAATACATTCATCTGTCCTTTGATTATCACTTACAAGATGGTTGTTTTTGTTACTTATCGCATTAAAACTATTGAGCCGCCATGCCCTGCTCTGAGAGTGAATATTGTAAACGTTTGCAGCAGAGTGCAGATGATTAAATATGTCTGTAGTGAAAAGAAATGAATCCTAGCCTGCTTTTGCAGAGTCAGGTCTCTCTTTCTCATCTCCATACAAATAGCTTTCCTGTCCTTGACAAGGTTACAGCAGCGGTTGGGTGACAATATATTACTGACCCACTACAGGGCTCCTCTCCCCTATAAAAACTGTAAAAGAAAGAAAAGAAAAAGAAAGTCTATACATTTTATGATTAACAGCTACAAAAATGTCATCATTTAATGCAGATAATTATGAGAAAGTGTGTAATGGATATGTGTGTGTGTGCTTTATATTGCCAGGCATACCTTACTCTGCATCGCCTTACTCCTCTCCAATGGGACTCTCCTCTGGTGCCGGTATGAACAAGGCCCCATCGCTGCTGGATCTAGGATCTGTCAGGTACTACACATAGAAAAACACATACAGAACTTTTTCCTCAATCAGTGCCTCGTTTATCTACTCCGTCTCTTCTGAACTGCAAAAAACCACACTGGTTGGTTGTTAAAGCTTCGTTTGTTCAGCTTGTATTTTTGGGTTGCCACTGATTGTCTTTCAGCTCCGCTTCCTCATCCCCCTCTGTGATGTCCCCCATGGGTACTGCTCCCAGCGACTGGGCTGTGCCACATGCCTCCAGACTCAAATACAGACAGCAGTTCAACAGCTTGGATAAACAGATGACTGGATACCTCACTGGTATGATGTGTGTGTGTGTGCAATATATGTATGTGAACAGTGTGTAGGTCATACAAAAACCAAACTAAACTATGCCTGGAATGCAGGCGTGGATGTTCATGAACAACAGCCGCTGATGATTTCATAACAGTTGCCTCTTTCTTTCTGTGTGTGTCAAGCCATGGCTAACTTAAAGGAAGTGGAGCCACACACACACACACACACACACACACACACACACACACACACACACACACACACACAGAGTCAGCGGCCAAGTATGCATTTGACTTTTCATTCTGTTACTGCAAGCCTTGCTGGACCTGTTCTCTCGAAATAGCTGTGATACAGTCAAACACGCACACGTAGCCAGACTGTGACTTTGCACTTTTGTACGGTCCAAAAGATTAAATAAATTGTGATGAATGAATGGCTCTTTTCAACCCCAGAGTAGATTAAAAACATTGTAGACAAGAGCTACCTGTTAATAAATATAAACTGACTGTTGTTCAGACTGTCACAATCCTTTTAATCATCATCTCTTATATCCAGGTGAATGAAGGAAGGCTTAAAAGGTTCCAGTTTCCTTTTTCAGCATCAGACTCGTATTAAAAGTCAGTCTATAAACCAGCTGATGTGATGCATGAGACTGCAGTCTTTATTCACTTGGCACTTTTTAGTTTATCAGTACATCGACATGGTCTGTACCGCTCCTTACACACACGCTCTGAGCCACCTGCCAACACATCTGCTATACAGGTGTTCTGACATTTGCCACTGTTGTTGCCAGGTCAGCAGGTGCGAGGTGCCATGTCGACCACGATGCTGACTCAGACACAGCTGGCTTCCATCTGGTGAGAATATCTGCGTGTTGTTTGTGTTTTAAGCATGTGTGTGTCAGTACGTGTCCTATGATTGACAGTGTTGTGTTCAAGAGCCAAAGTCAGGTTTGAGGCTTGGCAGCCAAAAGTAAGAAACTTTGTTGCATCTCAGCTGCTATGATGATAGACCAATTGTTTGTTCAGATTGAGACGTGTTTGCTCTTAGTTTCTATAACCAACGATTACAAGGAAATAAAGTTTGGCAATATAAAATTCTGTTTAAACTGTAACTTGTAATCCTGTACCTCTGCTGTGATTTGTTTGTTTTAACTCACAAAATGCTTTCTGTATGCAAATAGAACTTAGTGGCATCACACAGCAGGATCTGAAGGACTACATCAGTATGTTTATAGAAGACATAGATAACTCCTTGTGTGACAATATATGTGTGCCTTTTAGACACTATGTTATCTAAGGCTGCGACTAATGACACAAGTTCAGTCACTAACCATAACTAGTATGTTCAAGAGTCTAACAAAACCGTGATGTAAGCATCTGGTCAACAGAAAGTTTACTTTGGTTCTTGTCTTAAAAGAACCTTCTTATCCCGTATGTAATTCAGCTGTATTCAAGAAAATATTGTCAAAACCTTGAACCTCCAATTTGTAATCCCCCTGCAGGAATTTAGCTGATGTGGATAAGGACGGCAAGTTAAAAGCCGATGAGTTTATTCTGGCAATGCATCTGGTGGACATGGCAAAGACTGGACAACCACTGCCGCTGACACTGCCAACTGAGCTGGTACCACCCTCACGAAGGTACGTGGACACATATGACTTAAGGGGTTTAAATTCAAGTACATCAAACAAAGACTTCATGAATCTAAATGTTTTTATTTAGTATTTAAATCATTTGAACTGTGTTGCAGGAGTGCAGTGAATGGATCCAGCCCTTCTCTCTATGCAGCTCTGACTGATGACTTGGACATAGAACCTCCACAGAAAGCCAAAGCTAACTGTCAGTACCAACCCAAAACACAGAGCGGAGCCTTGTATAACTGTTACCTCATGTTAAGTCTTGTTGTCTATATTCTACACTATATAAGGCTGAAACAATACCTAGTAACTCACTCAGTGCGATCAGAGTCTATGGATCACGTCTGTGCAGCTGACCATAAAACATAAACACGCACATATTGTTGTGGCATACACAGTGGCCACTTGCAGTAGTCTGCAGCCAGTCAAGAGGAGCCAAGTGACTCTAAGCAGTGCAGGGCAGCACACTTTGGTGTTGGGTTTGTACACAATATCATCTTACACACAGTCACAAGGCAAGCTGTTAGCAGCTAGAATTAAAGGTTATATCAGGGGCTGTAGGCATAAAGCTTCCTAGTACTGTATGAAGAGTTGCTCTTAGTGACAAAAGACTTTTCGTTCTTAGAGTCAAGACTACTGTAGATCCTGATAGAGATCAAAGTTATTTGCAAAGCGCCTCAGGTGAAAACCTGTTAAGAGTAGGAAGAGGAATTTAAGAGGCTTAAGTTTCTTAAGTAGAAAATGGCAAAGACAAAGAGGTAGGAGAAATATTCTCCAAACACTACAATTAGATTGTGGAGGTATAATTTGTGGTTAATCTTGATTGAGATGCGCTCGCACCTCCCAATGCAAGAACTACTGAAATGAAATCAAGGCAATCACAACACAAAGTTATTTGGCAATTGAAACTGGCAATTTAGCAGTGATCACACAAACGATTACAGCGCTTTCACAGACTCATATTGTGACACAGTTCATTTAATTTCCACTGGATGTCCACACCTTGGAGGCTCTCACAAAAGGGCATTTAATTTCTAATTACCATTAATATCAAATAGATTAAAAACTAAATTTTCCAGCATCGGAAAAAAATACATTTAATTGCATTTTAAATTAGAAGCTCTCTGAGAGCATTCTCATAACGTTTGTTTATATCTCCCCCGGTATTTTTTTAATATTAGGTCCATAGCTAAATGCTATTTTGAAACTATATCTGACTACACACTGCCAGTCATAAAAAGCTACACCAGCACTGATTTCATCAAAACTTTTTATTTGTCTGTATTCAGATACATTCGAGGATAAATTTAAAGCTAACCTGGAGCGAGGGAATGCAGAGCTGGAGAAAAGACGACAAGCTCTGCTGGAGGCAGAAAGGAGGGAGCAGGAGCGTCGTGCTCAGAAGGAGAGAGAGGAGCGCGAGAGAAAAGAGAGGGAGGCTCGGGAGGCCGAGGAGAGGAGAAGAAAAGAGGAGGAGAGGAGGCTGGAGCGACAGAGGGAGCTGGAGAGGCAGAGAGAAGAAGAGCGACAGAAAGAGATAGAGAGAAAAGAGGTGGGGAGGGATGCTCACTCATAAGTATAAGTTATAGTCACAGCAGTGAGTCTTTCTTTACACTTTTTACACTTTACACAGTTTTCTTTGCCGGTTCATTCCAGGCTGCACAACGGGAGCTTGAGCGCCAGAGGAAGGAGGAGTGGGAGAGGAGGAGGCGAGGAGAGCTCCAGATAAAGAGGGAACAGGAGCAGGATGATATTATCAAACTGAAAGCAAAGAAAAGGAGTCTGGAGATGGAGCTGGAGGCTGTGGTGAGTGGTCAAGAGACACTGAAGTTTATTTTACTGCGACGTACTGCGGCCATGCACTATTTGTCTCTGTTTGTCCAGCTGTGTCACCCATCATGCTCACATTTAAGTGCTCTGTGTCTCTGTACCTCAGGGCAACAAGCATCGCCAGATCTCAGACCGGCTGCGTGACTTTCAAAACAAAAAGAAGCTTCAGAAGACAGAGCTGGATCTGACCAATCAAAGGATAGAGACACGCCAGCAGGACATTAACAAATTGCAGAAACAGCTAGAGGTGTGTGTGTCGTCTGTGTTTCTAAGTTTAACATTTTCTTGCACCGTGTTTGTCTGTGTTATCTCTGGATCATTGCTTTCTTGAGAGTTTGTGTTCATGTTTGTATATATTTTCCTCCAATGACGCATTTCTTGTTGTGCTTCTGATGCATTTCCTCTTGGTCAGGAGTTCCAGAGGAAGTTGTCCCAGCTGACTCCAGAGCAAAAGAGACTGACTGAGAAACTCCAAAACATGGCTCTGAATAACCTGACTGGTTAGTACTGATGGATAAATTGACAGAGCTTAGGAACAACAACATATTATGCCTGAAGAAATATATGTTAGATAAAGAACCCAAGACACTGATGGAAATGTTAGGTAGTTATATTACAATGAATTCACTATGCATCTAATACCAGAGAATGTGGATTTTTTAATTGAACAATCAATGCAAAAATTAAAATACCCAAGCAAAAAGCATGAAAATATTATCACTAATGTAACATAGGAATGAAACTGTAAAAGGTTTTCACTTTGTAGACCTACCTGCTGGTGTCATAGTACTAGTATAGTACAGTTTTCAGCTGGGAAGATTTGAGCTTGTTTAACTGTGTTTTATGTTTGTAGTGTCGACCATGTCCGCCCTGAAGTCGGGGGTCTCGGAGAAAAAAGGGACATGTATGAAACTGCGCGTGCAGCTGGAAGCTCTGGAGAAGGACACTGCTGCTAAACTGGCTGAGATGGACCGGTATAACAAAGATATGCAGGTGAACACAATTCTAAGAGTAATAGAGTAGCTTATTATGAGACCGGTCAAAACAACATAGAATATTTAAAACAAGCCTGTTTTTATCTAGGAATAACATGGAGCATGTTAACAGGTTTGCTGGTCCTGATTTTGTAGTTTTTAAAAAATGATCAACTCATGTTTAAACTTGAAGGCTTAAATGGTTTAGGGAAAGATAAATAGAGCACTTTGTTCAGTCAGTCTTCAGGAATAAAAACGTCCTGTTTTGCAGCCTCCATTAGAAAGACCTGTAGTCCTACATTAGAGTTATATAAAAAATACTCCTGCAGGAACACCGCTGTACTCTCTTTCAGCAGCACCTTGCCTTTCCTTCCCTCATTTCACCTTCGTACTGACTTCAGAGGCTTGCAGAAGCGCAGCGTCAGTAATTGTGAATGATTGTTGATCATTTATTTTGTTCAGTCACAATTGCACCTCTCTGTTGGTTTCTGCTGCCTCACACATCTTATTAGCAGGCGCTCATTCACCCTTTGGTCGTTTGATAAATCATCACCACCTTTATGAGTCCAAGAGTCAGGCAGGAGTAACTACAAAGGGGATCAATGACTTGTTTAAAATGTATGATGCATGACATAAAATTGACTCCTCTGCATTGTCGTGTTAGTTGCACAGCGAGCGTATGTGAGCTGGTTGTAATTTTTTCCTTTCAAACTAAACTTATCACATCTTTATATCTTGTTTGTCTCATTTTAAAGCACTTATATGTAACAGATTTTTTTTTACATCTTTATTTTAAATAAATGGGTTTTCCTTAATACTGCAGCTTGGCCTCTTGATAACTATTTTCCCTCCTCCTCCAATAACTCCATCATAACCCTTCTTCTGTTACTTACTGTTAATCCCTTTGTTATCTCCAACCTACTCTAACTTATTCCTCTCTTGTGCACCTTTTTTTTCTTCCCTTCATCTCTTTCGGGAACTTTTCTTTTCCCCCTCGCTGGATTACTTTCCTCTTTTCTCTCCTCTGTTCCTCTCTCTCCCCTCTCACCTTTGTCCCTAACTTTACAGTATGTGGGCGCTGAGGACTCTATGCTTCAGGCTGTCTTCTGTCTTCTGGCCTGTCTCCGTAACCTCTTCTACCTACTAAAGGTTTTCGCTCTAGGTCTCTTTGCTGTTCTAGTTTTTTTTTTTCCTTTTAGCTCCTCTGCTTTTTTCCTATTGGTCATTACTCTGCTCCCATTTCTCCATCATTATAACACCTTGTTCTTAAGCTGTTTCAGCTTCTCTTATCTTTAGACATGTCTGTCTTACTGCTCAGTGTTTAGGCATCTTTCTGCATGCTTGGTGTTTGTGCATGTGCATGGGGCATGTGTTTCAAAGCTTTGTCAGTCCATTATTTTTGTATAGTCAACTTATTCTTAAATTCACTCACATATCTTTCACTCTGTTAGTAAAGGTGTGTTTTTTGGGGGGGAACTTTCAGGAACTGAGAGACAGCCAGAGAAACCAGCAGGCGGCTCTAGAGAAACTACGGAGCATCAAAGAGGACAAACGGCGTGAGCTGATTCAAAGGAAGGAGCAGGAAGAGGTGAAGAGGAAGAGGGAAGAGGAGAGGAAACAACAGGAGGAGGAGAGAAGGCGGAGGGAGGAAGAGGAAGCTCAGAGGTATTTTGCTTTTACATAGATTTATTTTTAGATTTGAAAGTACAGTGTGTCAGATTGAGGAGGCTCCAATTACAGAATATAACAGGCATTACTATGCTACTGTTACTATACTAAAGAAGAATAGTTATGTTGTTGTTACCTTAGTATGAGCCTTGATATCTACAGACGCAGAGTACACCATGTTAAACTGCCATGTTTCTACAGTAGCCCAAGACAGACAAACTAAACACTGGCTCTAGTCAGAGCCTTACATACTTTATGTGGCACTGTAGAGGGAAAATTAAAAATCTGATTTCTTGAACAGCTCTAAAATGTTCACGTATTTCCAACTTACAGGCGTATTAAGATGGAAAAAGAGCGTCAGTGGCAGGAGAAACTGAAGAGGGATGAAGAGGAGCGTCAGAGGAAGCTTCAGGAGGAGAGGGAGGCTAAAAAGAGGGAGGAAGAGGAGAAAGAGAGACAAGCCCTCATCCAGGCTGCTAAGGAGCAGGCCGAAAGAGAGCTCAGAGCAAAGGAGGAGGCAGAGCGGAAGAGAAGAGAGGCAGAGGAGAGGAAGAAAAGAGAAGAGGAGGAGAGGCAGAAGCAAGCAGAGAGACAAAGGCAAGAGGAGGAGAGGAGAAAACTGGAGGAGGAGAGGAGGCAGCTGGAGGAAGAGAGGAGGAAACTAGAGGAAGACAGAAGGAGAGAGGAGAAAAGACGGAAAGAAGAAGAGGAGCGACGCAGGAGAGAGGAGGAGAGGAAGAGGCTAGAGGAGGAGCGAAGAGAGGAGGAGCGCAAAAGAGAGAGGGAGGAGGAGGAGAGGAGGAGATACAGGGCAGCCGAGGCCGCCATGCGAGATGTGGAGGAGAGGAGAAAGCGAGAGGAGGAGGAGAGAAAGAAGAGGGAGGAGGAGGAGAGGAGAAAGCTTCAGCAGCAGGAAGAGGAGAGGAGGAACCATGAGAGAGAAAGGCAGAGGGCGGCGGAGGAGAGGAAGAGGAAGGAGGAGGAAGAGGAGAGGAGGAAAGCCGAGGAGGAGAGAAAGAGGAAGGAGGAAGCCTCTCGTCAGCAACAGCAGCAGCCAAGGGTAGCGGGGAAGGTGGATATTCAAGCTCTGCTGAGAGGACTGGAGGAGAGGAAGGGTAAGACACCACACACACCACACACACTTCCTGTCTTCAGTTTATCAAAACCACTTCTGAAGTTACACATTATGAACCTGGCTGTGCTGTCTTAGGTGGACAACCCAGGGCCACACAACACAGGAAGTCAGCAGCTCTCACCTCCTTCAAAGCGCTCTACCCGTTCACTGCACGAAACAACGAAGAGCTCAGCTTCAACGCAGAAGACCTCATCGAGGTAAGACTGAAAATGGTGTCTGACAAAAGATGCAACAGAGTTTGCTGACCACTTAACACTCTTCTTTACTCTCGTTCCTCCCGTCAGGTCGATGAGACGACAGAGCGGGAGGAGGGTTGGCTGTATGGCAGCAAACAGGGGAAGATGGGCTGGTTCCCGGAGAGCTACGTCGAGAGAGTGGCCCCATCAAACACAGCTAATAAGACTGCTGCTGCTGCTGCCGCCGCTCCTACATTGCCGCTTCAGTCGCAGCTTTCCAACGCCCTCGAGGCTGCTAAGGCAGCAGGGACGAAGTCTGCCTTCACACCAACACACTCTCCAAACCCTGGACCCTCTGAGTCACAAGGACAGGTGAGAAGTTTACACCTTATACTACAGACTGTTATTGCTTAATTGCTTACGAGAGTATGATTGTTGTCTGGAGATGTTTAAGTACTCACTCCACTCTCTGTGCTTTTGTCAGCAGGTGGTGGGTAACCTGTTGGCTCAGGCCCTGTGCTCATGGACAGCAAAGACAGACAACCACCTGAACTTCAATAAGGACGACGTCATCCAGGTGTTGGAACAGCAGGAGAACTGGTGGCTGGGAGAGCTGAACGGTGAACAGGGCTGGTTCCCTAAGACATACGTGACACTGCTGGGAGAAGAAGAGAGTTCAGAGTAAGTTTGTTTAAAATATCAACACTTAAATTCCTCTGGGAGCCCTTTTCAAAGCACCTCAGCTAGGACAAGGCATATTATTATTGGTGTGTGATTATATTATGACTCGTATAGGCTGAAGATGTCACACAGTGACGGCTGAATCTTTAAGCTCATACACATTTTGTCAAAATGGAACAATGGTCTTTAAAGTGTGAGGCAGGCTGCCTCTAAGTGAGAGACATTGCTGTGTGAGGTAAAAGGCACAGGTTCATAAGTGTAAGTTAGTTATTGTCCAGCTGATTTTACTCAGAACTGGCTTCAATTATGACACTCTCCGTCAAACACAGCTATGATACACGTGTTTTGTGTTTTCTAGCCACATGAATGTTTTTTTATCTCTTTTGAATCAGTGAAAATATGCACCAGCCACGTGATGATATCTATGTAAGTGTGACTGAGTCTAAATGTGTGGTGAGTGTCAGTATGTTTGGTATTTAGTCTGCAGAAATGTCCCCGTACCCGCTCCGTGATGAGGAATCTGCTGCGTTAACAGTGTCACACACTGCGGCAAAGGGTCGTGTGTGTGTGTGTGTGTGTGTGTGTGTGTGTGTGTGTGTGTGTGTGTGTGTGTGTGTGTGTGTGTGTGTGTGTGTGTGTGTGTGTGTGTGTGTGTGTGTGTGTGTGTGTGTGTGTGTGTGTGTGTGTGTGTGTGTGTGTGTGTGTGTGTGTGTGTGTGTGTGTGTGTGTGTGTGTGTGTGTGTGTGTGTGTGTGTGTGTGTGTGTGTGTGTGTGTGTGTGTGTGTGTGTGTGTGTGTGTGTGTGTGAGATGCAGTATGCCAGATTCCATCTGCCGTTGTATCAGACTCTTTGTGGTAAAGAGGAAGGTGAAACTCTTGATTTTCCAGTCATTCAAGTTCACGCTTCGACTGCCACATTTGATCATAAGGTTTAACTAATTATCAGAACAAATTAGATCACAGGTTAAAGAGACCAGAGCAGAAACCCAGCACTGGTTAAAGTGTTTTTATGCCTTTTAAATATTATGACTCCTGGTATGGCTATGGAGACGTGGCCTGAGATAAACGTTTGGTACTACTTCTATAGGATGAATGAATGGATGGAATACATGAACAAGTATGATGATGTGCTTTTCTGTGTTGACAGTATGAAGAGCTCCCCTCCTGATGAGTCTAGTGACGGCCTGCAGCTTGAAGGTACAGTCAAATATCAGCCTCACGCACCACATACGCCATACATTTACTGCTGCCTGTGCAGCTCATACTTTAATACGTTCTTATGATTTTCAGGTGATTTAACAGGCATTTTATATTTCTCTCGAAAGCAAATGAAGCGCCTGTTAATCTATGTCTGCCTGTCTATGTCTATACAGTCCTGACTAAAGTGTTGTGGCCGCAGCCTTAGCTCCTGTTCATTTATATTCATGTATTCTTTTCTTTTCCAGAATACGTGGCATTGTACACGTATGAGTCCCCAGAGCCCGGTGATCTGACGTTTATGGAGGGAGATGTGATCTTGGTGAGCAAGAGAGAGGGCGAGTGGTGGAACGGCTCTATAGGTGACCGTACAGGCCTCTTCCCCAACAACTACGTCAAACCTAAAGAGACAGATGTAAGAGCGCTCAGCACATGCTGACAGTATATTTTTCTCTACACTGTGTTTGTGTGCAGTTCTTGTAAAGGTCTGTACTGATGATGTGCTTTGTGGGGTTTTTTTGTTTTTCAGACATCAAGCATATCTGGAAAGAAGAAGCCAGGTAAGGACAGTAAAGTCGTGCTCGTAACTCATACAGGAACATATTTCTGTTTTGGCATTTTGCTGCAAATCTGAAGTTGTTTTTGTTTCTTTTGTGTTCAAAGAAATCGCCCAGGTGATCAGAGCCCACTCCTCTACTGGCCCCGAACAGCTGAATCTAGAAAACGGTCAGCTCATCCTCATCCTCAGCAAGAACGCCTCTGGCTGGTGGCTCGGAGAACTGCAGGTCAGTGTTTTCTTTCAGTGGGTAGATAACCACAGATGGTCCATGGCGCAGCTTATCTGCACTCCACTCACCATTTAGCAGCTGTGGCTTCACTTCACTGCTGCAGCCACACATCTCAGCAGTTTTTTTTACTAGAACAGTGACTCCTATACTTGTGAAAGAAAGAAAAGATGGTGATGTGACATGTATGAATAGGAAAAATGTGTCTCATGAAGAGAAACAAAAGGAATACAAAATTATTATAGGCCAAATCATTTAAATATTCACAGAAAAAAGAACAACTACAGGCAAGTCGAGTCTATGCTGTTTGTCATCGTGCGCACCATCAGATGTACTTACTTACGACCCTTTGTCAGTGTCCCTATGCCCTCTTTCAAAACCACTAAACTGCCGGAGAGCTGTGTGTTAAATGATTTGGAGATAATTGTTGTCCAGCATCCTTGATGTCTGTGACTGACATTTCTTTGTGCTTTTTAACTCTAGGCCCGTGGTAAAAAGCGTCAGAAGGGCTGGTTCCCTGCCTCTAATGTCAAAATTTTGGGATCCAACAGCGGCAAGTCCACACCTGCACCCCAAGCAGGTAACACACACACACACACACACACACACACACTGTGAGGTAAAATAAGAGTGTGAACAAAACTGCCTCACACTCTCTGTCCCCTGCTCTCTCAGTCTGCCAGGTGATAGCCATATACGACTACACAGCCGCCAACGGGGATGAGATGAGCTTCTCCAAAGGTCAGCTGATCAACGTTTTAGACAAGAACAACCCCGACTGGTGGAAAGGAGAGATCAACGGGACCACCGGCCTGTTCCCCACCAATTATGTCAAGCTGACCACAGCAGACGGTGACCCCAGCCAGCAGTGTAAGTAAATCTCTTAAACATTCATGAAATGAAATATGCATGTTGTCTGACTCTTCTTCCGTGTCGCTTCGAGCCACTGTGACTAATACTTCCTTCCTTTGTGTTCATCCATGCAACCCCCATCTCCCATCATTGGTGTTTTTTCATCCACCCATCCCGTCATCTGTATATCCTCTCTTCCACTGACTATTTCACCTTTTCCCATTTTTTCCCACTTCCTCCCTCCCCAATCTGTATTTCTCTCTCCCTCTCCCTCTCCATTCCTTGGCTTCTTTCTCTTTCTCCTTCTAGGGTGGTAGAAAGTCCTCTTCCTCCTCCACCTCCTCTTCCTCTCCTCCTCCTCCTGACTTCAGAGAGACCCACTATTGCACACTGCTCTGAAGGGGCACAGTGTCTGGACTCCCTATCTACTAACTTCCCGCACTGAGCTAATGTTAGTGTGTGTGTGCGTGTGTGTGTGCGTGTGCGTGTGCGTGTGTGTGTGCGTGCGTACAAGTGTATATGTTTAAAGAAAATAGATTATGTGTTACCTGTGAGTGGTTCAGGACTTTCTTATGACTCTTGATGCTGATTCTGTGAATTGTTAAAGCCTCTGTGCCTTTTGTGATTTTCTCGGCCCTTACTTTGTTTAATTGATGCTGAATCATGATGTGATTGATGACGCAGAGGGATAGTGGGTCTCTCTGTGGCTCGTTCCTCGTCTCTCCTTTTGTTTCCCTTCACAAGACACTTTAAACTTTATTTTCATCTACCCCTTTTTCCATCACCCCTTTTCTTTCTTTTTCTCATACTTTCTTTTTTATATTCTTACTCTCCAATTTTTGAGAGTTCAGCGCACACAGAGCCCACTATTTGTCTCTGTCTCTGCCCAGAGATGTGTCGATATTCAGACGTTACATGCAGGTTTTCCTGTCACTTCATTAGCCTTTAACCCGCAAGCCTGTGAATATCTTGAGAAATAATGGACCCAGCACTCCTGCACTTGTCTTAAAAAAAAACTTGAAACAAGCATGAAGTGAAAAGAAATTCAGGAAGGAATAAAGTAACAGATATTTTGAGGTTTGAGTCAGAAACTTGAGTGAAGCGCATACTAAAAAATAAAGCTCTTATTCAATCTGTTAAACGGATGTTTAGGAGATGTAGCATTCAAATTCCTTTTGCTTTCATCTTGCGTGAACTTGCAGTGGATCTTTTATTTTATGCCTTTTAAAAAGCTTCTGTTTAGCTTCATTAGGACAGAAAATATTATAGGCAGAAGTACACACAAGTCCTCTACAAAGCCATAATCGGTACACTGACATTGTTTATGTCAGCCACTGACAGACATAAACTTATAACAAACTGCTGTTGCTTCTTTTATTAACTAAATGCTGTTTTGCTGCTCTGGTTTTGTTTGTGCACAATGTGAATGCATGTCTGCTCATATAGTGGAAAAATAACAGTAATCATTATTGTCAGGACTGTGGAGGCATTTCATGTAGTGAAAAAAAAAAAATCTATGCAAGCTTCACATGAGGTTCTGTGCCCAGCCTGATGAATACTGAGGTGCACCGGCTTTAACTAGTCGAGTGAAACATGCTACAAGTTTGGATGTCTTTAATTCAGAAGTTACCTGGCTCAGTTTACCACAAACCTCCCTCAGATCGGTAAAAGGCAGCAGTAAAATTGGGTGAACCGCACTGACACAAAGAAAGTTCACAGCAGCAAGAGCTGTTCGCACAACTGATTTGACAGTGACGTCAATATCAGAACATTTGTGGTACAAGATGGTGTAACTATTTTTGAAGATGTGTCTTAATATATTTTCTGAAACGTAAAAGAAATAAAGATTGGTTTGAGATGACCGTCAAGCGTCTGAATGTTGAAATAACAAAATATCAGTCTACACCTCTACTGTGTGTGTGTGTGTGTGTGTGTGTGTGTGTGTGTGTGTGTGTGTGTGTGTGTGTGTGTGTGTGTGTGTGTGTGTGTGTGTGTGTGTGTGTGTGTGTGTGTGTGTGTGTGTGTGTGTGTGTGTGTGTGTGTGTGTGTGTGTGTGTGTGTGTGTGTGTTTATATTGTCAACTCAATACACATGATTAAGATGGACAGATATGCAGTATGAGAACAACATTTTTTAAACTCTGTATTAAACAGAGAGTAGGTAATATCAGCTGAAGTAACTTCAGGTGTTTGATCTCGACATTCTCTAAGAAAACCTCAATTTTCCGAGGTTTATTTCAGTGGCACGAGTCCTTCATACGTAGAAGAAAGAGGCTTATTACATTCTGAGCGTGCGTCAAAGGGGTGAAAAAGAAAGACATTATCCTCCTTCCTGTTTTGGTACAAACAGATTTGGACTGGGAGAAGTTTTTTAGTCTGATACCAGCAACGAGAAGATAACCGCACAGAAGGAGAAAGAGACCAGACAAGAGAGACTGAAATACTACCTGAAATACTTTTAGAGAGGCAGAATCAGAGTGAAGCGATGACTTTACGGAGCGGATTTCACTTTCTAAACCTTTGGGATGAGACAGATGATGAGGGAGAGGGAGGTGAGGGGTCAATGAGGGAGCAACAGTCAGCTGGCATTGGACCCTCACAATGGGATAATGGGAACACTGTATCAGGTAAGTGTGTGTGGTTTGTAAGTGTGTGTGCGTGTGCTGATCTAAACTGTAGTTTTTCATCTTTCCCTGTCTCTCCTCTTCTTCTTCTTCCCCTTTGTTGTCTTCCTCCTTCTTTCTGAAAACTTCACTAATGTGCACATAGACTTTAAGACGTGTTGTTTTTTGTCCAAACATCCAGCAGGAGGCAGTAAATGCAGTGCTAAAGTGTTGCAGTGGTTGAAGTAGTGGTTTGTTTTTTGTTGAAGCCTCACTGGTTCAATATATCTGTACATGTGATACAAACCTTCCTCTTGTGTGTCTGTCTCCTGCAGGGTGTGCAGATCTGAACAGCCTGGACTCACTGAGCCCCCAGGAGAAGAAGAGACAGGGTTACATCCATGAGCTGATAGAGACTGAGGAAAGATACGTGGAAGACCTGCAGATAGTGCTGGAGGTAATGGACTCAGTAAAGCGACCAAGCTTGATCACATACTTAAGATAAGATGTCTTTTTCTTTCTGTAACATAATTTCTGTCTTTGTGTGCGTGTAGGTTTTCCATAAGCCTATGTCAGAGTCGGGCCGGGTCAAAGATGCAGAGATGACCATGATCTTTGTTAACTGGAAAGAACTGCTGGCCTGCAACACTAAACTTCTCAAGTAAATATCAGAGCGCATGAGATCTAGAGGTGGCCGCTTCTACAGGTGCAGCTGTTTCTGTGTGGGGAAACACAGTGCGGCTTGTGTTTTATATACGTGTGTGTGTGTGTACATTTGTGTGTGTGCAGGGCACTACGTGTTCGTAAGAAGATGGGCGGAGAGAACATGCCGGTGCAGATGATCGGAGATATTCTGGCCGCGGAGCTGTCCCACATGCAGCCTTACATCCGCTTCTGCTCCTGCCAGATAAACGGAGCCACGCTGCTCCAGACTCGCATCGACAGCGAGCCGGACTTCAAGACCTTCCTCAAGGTAGGAAGGAAGGAATGTGAGGAAGTAAACTTGTAGGTAGTAAGGTGTGATGAAGGTCCGGAAAAGGTAGAGACGGGTA
This sequence comes from Collichthys lucidus, assembly GCA_004119915.2. Taxonomy (NCBI): domain Eukaryota; kingdom Metazoa; phylum Chordata; class Actinopteri; family Sciaenidae; genus Collichthys; species Collichthys lucidus. The sequence continues at coordinate 20,739,549 of CM014081.1, forward strand.
GTTTGTGTGTCTTGGTGTGATCTGTAATTGTTTTAACAGGAAAGTGTCCATAGTTCTTTGCAAAGATAGAAAGATGTAAATCATTTTATTTCATGACCTTTGTAATAAGTTTATGTAAAGGCAGGGTCTACATACTTAACACAACTTTTTGGGCTATTTGGGTGTTTATTCTTTTTAACATCTGCTTTATTAATTCCAGTTTTCCACTTCATGTTCTCCATCAGTGCTGCTTTTCCTTTATATTTAGCTTTCAAGTTGAAATACTCCCCACCTCTGTTTCAATCATCCTAAACTCATTCTCCCAAAGTATTTTAAAAACCATAAAGGTGGAGAAACAAATATCATTAATGTGACACTGTCTTTTATTCCCGTCAGAAAATTGCCACAGACTACAGGTGTAAAGGCATGCCGCTGTCCAGCTTCCTGCTGAAACCCATGCAGAGGATCACACGCTACCCGCTGCACATCAAAAACGTAGGTCGTGTTCATGAGCGTGTCTGTGTTTGAACGCCTCGTTAGGTGCTTCAAATACTGACCCACTGTGTGTAATTGGAAAGAAAGAGAATATTTTGCCTGTGTGGGTGTATTTAACTCATCTGTGTATTTGATTGTGTGTGTGTGTGTGTGTGTGTGTGTGTGTGTGTGTGTGTGTGTGTGTGTGTGTGTGTGTGTGTGTGTGTGTGTGTGTGTGTGTGTGTGTGTGTGTGTGTGTGTGTGTGTGTGTGTTTGTTTAGATCCTGGAGTGTACTGCAGAGGGCCACGCCGACCGAGGTCCTCTGAAAGAGGCTCTGGAGAGAGCCGAAGAACTTTGTCAGCAGGTTTGTTTCTTCATCGACTAATTTTTGACCTCACTTGTTACTCTGATTCAGATTTAATCTTCTTTTCCGTGTCTTTGCCTTTGAATGATGAATGATTTATTGAATGAATCCTGTCAATCAGGTAAACGAGGGTGTGAGGGAAAAGGAGAACTCGGACAGACTCGAATGGATTCAGAACCACGTGCAGTGTGAGGGCGCCGCAGAGGTATTTAATCTACTAATTAATAAATCATGTTCATTATTTATAGATTCAATTAGTATCAGTTAGTATCATTATAAAGAGCATGTGTATTATCTTTCTAAAGTTGCTCTCTTTTAACAGAACCTGGTCTTCAACTCTCTCACCAACTGTTTGGGACCCAGGAAACTGCTCCACAGTGGCAAAGTGAGTAAAACTGCGGTCGATGAACCACTCTGGTTCCAGAAAATTTACACTTTATATGAATATTTTAAAATTCAAAGTGTTAAACAGACCAGACAGAGTACAGGGAGATAAAATGTAAAACATTACCCGGTCAGATCTTGCCTGCCACCACAGAATAAAACCCATAAACACAGCAGAGATCAGTGAGCTGGATCATCCGAGTGGAAACCCAACAGAAGGCTCTCAGGACTTGATGATACAGCACAATGAATAATATTGGCATATGAGCTTAAACTTAAGCTTGGAATTGAAAAGTCTTTTGCTGCTGAACAGTCTATAGTAGCACCATCACTTGTTTCTTTTCAGATGTACAAGGCAAAGAGCAACAAGGAGCTCTGGGCTTTCCTCTTCAACGACTTTCTGCTTTTGACTCATGCAACTAAACAGTTCACCTCGTCTGGACCCGATAAACTATTCAGCAACAAAAACAATGTACAGCTCAAGATGTACAAGCCGGTAAGTCTCACACACACCAACGCACACTGTTTTAAGTTTTAATGTCTTTTTGAAACACTTTGTTTCTATAATTCATATAAAGTCACTTTTAATGTTTTGTTTGACGGTATATAATCTTTCACTCCCTGTAGCCTGTGCTGTTAAATGAAGTTCTGGTAAAGCTTCCAGATCCTTCTAGTGACGAGCCCACCTTCCACATCTCGCACATCGATAGAGTCTATATACTCAGGACTGACAACATCAATGAACGGTACACTAACATACATAAACAGACAGATTTGGTGTGTTTGGTGGCCTTTACAAATAGCGTGTGTGTGTTTGTGTTTTCAGGACAGCGTGGGTTCAGAAGATCAAGGCGGCGTCCGAAGAATTTTTTGAGACTGAAAAGAAAAAAAGGGAAAAGGCCTATCAAGGTGTGTTTGCAGTTGCCATCAGTGTGGCTGTGTGTGTTCAGTGTGATGACCTCTGAATTAACTGTCCTCTGTGTGTTTTTCAGCACGGTCTGTGAAGGCGAGTGGAATTGGCAGACTCCTTGTCACCATCTTGGAGGCTACTGAACTGAAGGCCGGCAAACCTAACGGTGAGAATAGATACATAGGTTGTACTGACAGTTCGATGGGCTAAAACAGACGTTTTCAAAGTCGCTGCAAACTGTTAAAGGGAATGGAAGTGAATAAATATTACATAAGTTACCAGGAGAGAGTTCAGAGAGACAGTCGTTTTGTCCCACTTTCCCAGAAACTAGTTTCATAATTAGTCAGAAACTAATAAATGCCTCAGGACAGACTTTTTATGCATTTGGGATAGTCTGAAGTTATCCATACATCCATCAATTTTCTTCCGCTAATCCTGAGTCATGATGGCAGCAGGTTTAACGGCGCTTCAGACGTCCTTCTCACCAGCAACACATTCCCGTTCCCAGGATAGCAGGTTCTGGGTCTGGTCTCCTACCCTATGTCTGAAGTTATTTCAGACAGAAATATTATGTATCTTTGCTCAGTTGTTAAGTGGGATCTATATGCATAGACTAAGATTAAACAAAGGGGGGCACCTTTTTCCAAGCTCTGTCTGAGAGGAGGCCCACAGTCCTGGATTATGAAACGCACCATGATCTTAAAATTGTTGTGGTAGAATCAAGACTTTAATCCCTGCTGGATGCTACATTTAAATATGATGATCTATCATCCCTCTTTTCATCAGATCACTTTGAGTCAGAGGCTTTTCTGTGTACTTCATGCTACAGTTATACCTGTTTCCATAATCGACATCTCTCCTCTTCCTCTCTGCTCACCTGTCCTCATGTCCTCCCCCAGGTAAAAGTAATCCCTACTGTGAAGTGACGATGGGAGCTCAGATCTTCACGTCCAGAACGCTCAACGACACTCTGAACCCCAAGTGGAACTTCAACTGTCAGTTTCACATCAAAGACCTTTACCAGGACGTCCTCTGTATCACCATCTTTGAAAGAGACCAGTTTTCACCTGATGGTCAGTTATCTTCTCTTCTCACCGCCCTCACTCCTTTACTAACATTAAAATCTTTTTAAAGGGGGAAAAAAGTGTTTTTTTTCAATCACCATTACACCATAAATGTCTAAATTAATTTTAAGTGTCTCGTAAAATGTTCTTTTCTATTTCTTGTCAGACTTCCTGGGTCGGACAGAGGTTCCTGTGGCAACCATAAAGAAAGAGTTGGAGAACAAGGGACCAGTGACACGCCGTCTTCTGCTGCACGAGGTTCCTACAGGGGAAGTGTGGGTCCGCCTCGACCTGCAGCTTTTTGGCAACAAATAGCCGCATAGGATGAACGGAAATAATAATGGAGTCTTCTGTCGAGACAGTCGATTAAGGATATTTTTGTCCTGCAGAATAACCAAATGAGAAAAGCTGCTTTTTATCACCTAAACAAACTCAGACAGTCCCGCTCACATGCCTATTATGGACTAAGATATCAAACAAGACACATCTGATCTGTGTTTCTCACATCATGCCTTAATATTTTCATATTAACCAGCACTAATTATACCTCTTCTGATGTCATCTGACTCTTCCAGTAAGTGTTAGGGCCTGAGTGACTCACCTTTTTTTTTTCTTAATAGAACATGCGATAGAAAGGTTGTGTGACTGGTGCAGCTGTTTGCACCTGTACAACATGTACTGTACACTCTGAAGGAGTTAAGAAGAAGGACCACAGCCACAGAGGAGACACTGTGTCTGATGAAGCTGAATCTGGGTCCTCTGCTGTAATAATTTATGACCTTCAAAGGGACGTAGAACTGGACGAAGACTGTGTCGAAGCAAATAATCTAAAACTATTAATAAAGCAATACAGCTATAAATATAAAGGTTGTGCTCTGCGATAATCTACTCTACTATGTAGACTCACAGCTCCGCATCTCAGTTGGTTTTTAAATATTCAGTAACTGAGACACACCTTGCCAAGTGTGGTCAGCCGAGACCATGTAACGAGTTGAAGTTGAGGTAACATCTTACAGGATGTGTGTGTGTAGAAGATTTTCTGTCACTGATAGTTTTCCGGAGACTGTCTGATCTGTAACATCTTCTCACAGTCACATGAGACGCATCATAAACGGTAGATGTCAGATGACGGACAGCAACACGGACTCTGTAGAGACGAGAAAGTTTTTTGTCAGTAGCTCTGGTCTGGAGACAGTTTACTACTGTAGATCTCAGGATTTGTTCTGAGTCGAGTCTGTGTTTTGTTGTATGTGTAAGTCATCTTTTTAGAATTTTAAAATCTGTTTGGGAGCATGTTGGTCTTGATTGGCGTCGTTGGATAGATTCAATATTTTCTTTTGTGTGCGAAATCAGCCATGGCCAAGTAGTTTGAGTGTATATATAGATGAAAAAATGACAGTTATGAAAAGCTGTATCGATGAACGTTCCCATCGACATCTTGCTTCCTCCAGCTGAGTCAGCCATTACTGCCGTTTTATTTTAATTTTTTGGATGTCAATATTTTGAGGCAACACAGATTGGCAGTTTGTCAGCAAAAAAATAAACAGTATTTGCTCTTTTGTGTTTTTGTTATTTACACTTTCCTCCTGCCAGAGAGATTTTCAAGTGTCATCTTCCGCTCCCCGCTTCACTGATGGTATTGTCCATCTCTGTTGCCTCAAAAAGTTGCCCATCATGAAAACATTACAAGGTTATGGGGTGTAAAAGCTTTTTATTTATGTTGTTGGTTGACTTTTCGGTGTCTTCTGCTTTGTTTCTACTCTTTCATCCTTTGCATCCAGTTTCTTTTCTAACTCTGAGCGGATATTAACGAAAAAGTGTTGTATTTATTTCTTAATTTATGCGTGTGTGACTATCCAAATGTTTGGAGCGGCTTTTTCTTGCTGTGTCATCTTGGATAATCAGTTGGTATCCACTGGGTTTGTTTTGAACATGTGTGACGTCAAATATTAAAGATTGTGTTCATTGGGCAAGCGTTGATACTGTTTTAAAAGGCGATATAACATCTTGGATGAGGAGTTTTACTGTAAGTAGACTAGGTCACTAGTCATTTTGTTCAGCCTGCTGTTTTCTGCTCTCGTACTCTTTTTTTAATTTGTCCTGTCCTGTCCTGTATTAACGTATTTTTTTTTGTTTTAGTTTGTGGAAAATGTGCAAATAGACTGGATTCATCTACGTACAGTAGTGGTGTTACAGTTTGTCTTTTGTTTTAATTTTTTTTTTTTTTTTTCTGCAGCCTTGTGCATTCGACTGCTGCTGTGCTAACCAAGTTTCCGTCTTCTCTAACCCAGATTTGTCTTGATCCGCCTGGAGTCTGTAACCTGCTGTCTGTACTCTCCTGGGTCTCCATGTGGCACTCTCTGAATCAGGGTTTCTTAAGTCAAATTAAAGACATTAAAAATGAAAAAAACTGTCAAATTATTGGCTCACTAAAACTAACATTTAATTCTGTAGGCTTTCAAAGCACAACATCCACAGCTGTACATAAAGATGAACGGCCGCTGTACTTCAGGTTTAATAAGTCTGTGGTATGTAAACAAGTGAGGCTCTGCCACATCTGGATCTACGTGGCAGCTGATCATCTTCAACACATCACTAACTTCATGTTACCTTCTCTCGGCAGCTATGTGAGTAACTTGCTACTTTATACATTTTTACACCATCCCTCCATAAACCAGCTACAACAGAAGACTTATTTTCAAGCATGATATTTTGAGTGAAGTGCATAGGCAGTAATTATCATGCATTTATATTTAAAGGAGAAATTAAGTTTGAAATTTTACATTTAGTGTAGAAGGACAAAGGGTTTATTTCAATACATTACATGCAACATTGTTATTTTTTAAAACAATCTAGTAAATAAAATAAAATCAGAACTTTAAGTTTAAATGAGGAAATTACAAATTTAAAGCAGAAAAATATCTTGTAAAGATTTCATCTAATTCAGTGGTTCCCAAACTTTTCACAACCATGTACCCCTTAAGACATCTGACCTCCAGCCATGTACCCCCTACTACCGCACACACAAAAAACCTGTCTGTAAGCCCAACCACAACCACCACCATCACCACACATGTGCACACGCACACGCACACACACACACACACAGCACACAGCATAACACATCAAAAGTAGGCTAACTTATTTCTACATTTTTAATTTTTCACCAAATGGATGAATTCTTACCAGCATTTTTTAGTGAGTAACACCAGTTCACTTTTGAAAAAAGTAATCAACCAAACATTTCAACATTTCAAGAACATATTCAATGATAAACCGTTGAAACTGAATTACCAACACACTGCAGCTTTAATGAGAAGGGTGTGCTTGAGAGGATGCCATAAGCCTGCAATATCTGGCTCGATTTGAGAAAGTCTGAGTCTTAAATCGTTCTCCACACTAAGCCTTGCTCTGTATTTTGTTTTCATTCCTGTCAGAGCTGAGAATCCACTCTCACACATGTACGTGGTGGCAAAAGGCATCAAAGTCTTGACAGCGCGTTTGGCCAGCACGGGGTGTTCGGTGCACAGTCCGATCCAGAAATCCGACAGTGACTTCTGATTAAATTCCCTTTTCAGGGAACCATCTGTTGTGATGTCAATGAGACTTTCCTGTTCAGATGCTGATAATGAAGCAGGCACATCTGTAAACGGATGACGTATCCAACTGTCTGAGCTGTCAGATTCGGGGAAATACCTGCGCAGCTGTGCAGCCAGCTCACGGAGGTGCGCAGTTATCTCCTGTTTGATGTTGTCTGTCAGGCGGAGTTCATTTGCACACAAAAAATCATGCAACGTGGGAAAGACCTCTGTGTTGTTGTTCTCCATGCAGTTTAACCAGAGGTTCAACTTTTTTATCATGGCTTCAATTTTATCACGCACGTTGAATATGGTTGTTGAAAGCCCTTGTAATGCAAGATTAAGTTCGTTCAGACGAGAAAAAATATCAGACAGATAACTCAGGCGCGTAAGAAACTCTTCATCGTGCAGATACTCAGACAAATCAAAGTTGTGATCAAAGAAGAAAATTTTAAGTTCATCTTTGAGTTCAAAGAAGCGTGTTAATACTTTGCCTCTTGATAACCAGCGCACCTCCGTATGAAGTAGCAGCGCCTCATGATCGCTGCCCATTTCACTGCATAATGCAGAAAATATGCGGGAGTTCAGGGGCCTGGCTTTCACAAAGTTCACCATTTTCACTGTTGTGTCCAGAACTTTTTTCAGGCTGGCAGACATTCCCTTGACAGCAAGAGCCTCTCGGTGGATGCTGCAGTGAATCCAAGTGGCATCCGGAGCAACCGCTTGCACGCGCGTCACTACTCCGCTGTGTCTCCCTGTCATAGCCCGTGCGCCATCGGTACAGATGCCAACACATTGTGTCCACATAAGTCCGTTTGATGTCACAAAGGTGTCCAGCATTTTGAAAATGTCCTCTCCAGTTGCCCCTTTTTCCAGAGTTTTGCAGAAAAGCATGTCCTCCTTAATTGTCCCTTCGTGAATGTATCTCACATATACCAGGACATGAGCCAGGCCGGCCACATCTGTTGACTCATCCAGCTGTAGTGAGTAAAATTCACTGGCTCGTACACGTTGTAGTAGCTGTTTTAAAACGTCCTCTGCCATGTCCCCGATGCGCCGAGAAACTGTGTTGTTTGATGAAGGCATGGTCTGTATAGTTTTTTTGGCTTTTTCCCCCAGCATCGTCCCGACCATATCCGTGGCAGCAGGGACAATTAAATCCTCAACAATAGTGTGTGGTTTGCCACTTTTAGCCACTCGGTAACTCACCATGTAAGATGCTTGTAGCCCGCTCCTATTAACAGTATCTGTCTCCCTTATGCAAGTCTTACTGGTAGAAAGTCCTCTCAGTTCTCGCTCAAAAAACTCCCGTGGCTTATTTCTCAAATGAGCATGTTTTGTTTCTAAATGTCTGCGCAACAGTGACGGTTTCATTGAGTTGTGAGACAGTACTTTTGCACATATAACACATTGTGGCCGAGTAAATCCACCAGTATTTATCTGAGTGAACCCCAAAGCAATATAGTTTTCATCATATTTTCTCCTTTTTGAAGAGGTTGTTCCTCTGCCCGCTGTGGCTGCATGCTTTCCCGCATCAGGTGCATCGGACTCCTCCCCACTGTCTGTGGCTATGCTCTCCGCTTGACCGCCCACCTGGGATGCTAGCGATCCGCCAAGAGGGGATGCTAGCGATCCGCTAGCATCCCGGTCAAAGGTAGACGACGTTGAAGGTGAAGAATAATGTGGGTACCTGACTACCTGACTGGTGGAAGCAGGGGATGTCCCTCTGGAAGGGCAATTTATCTTTTTTAGCCATTTATCCATCTTGGTCGGTTAGCCGGGAGGCAGGCAACGGCTCATTGCAAACTTTTTTTTTTTTTTTTTCGCGTACCCCCTATGTCACGTGACGTACCCCTGGGGGTACGCGTACCACAGTTTGGGAACCACTGATCTAATTGATTCTGTTGGTATCACCGAGTTCATCGTGAACTTGTCGGTCCGCACCAATAGAGCTCATTAAGTCCTTCTTCACCCTCCACTGGCTCCGGGTCCACAGGAGCAACAGTCATTATGTAACCGCACTAAGTGGCTCTGCGAGAGGCTGACAGCAACGCACGCATCTACGTAACCGAGTCGACTGAGTCAGCTGAACTCAGCCTTCTGTAAAATGGTGGATTTAACGCAATGGGACTGTGATGATATACTGTAAGTAACGGTCATTCTTTGACACTTCAAAACAAATGTGACACAAACACACTTGAAGAACTCAGGACTTGAAATTATGGATACAAATTATAATCAGTGATACTTTAACAATAACTGTAATGCATTTTTTTGTCTTTCTTTACGATTTTAGATGTCAACAAATTACATTGTTGTATTGTCACATAAGAATAAGATAAATACATTTTTTAGAATGTAACTAAGAGGGCACATGTGTCATGGATTCTTCTTTTTCTTAGACCATCACTAGCTGAGAAAATGTGTCTCTTATATGAGTGTAAAAGACAGAATAAGAGGTCATTTCCTGCATTCATTAAAAAACGTTAAAGTACGTGGAAGGCTAAAATTGGACGTGTAAAAAGGTCATGTTTGCAAACTGTAGTACCCGTTCTGAAGAGGTAGCCTAGTCCTTCAGGAGACAATATATCTTTGGACACGGCAGACGACTTGTTTCTCGCTTACTCTCAACTTCTCTCTTCTTAGCTTCCTCTGTCAATGTCCTCGTCTGCCTTTTTGTCTCTGCCATTATGTCCATAGAGGCTACTGAGCCCAGTTACATTGCCTGCTTGACCTGCTCCTGTTCTAGCACAACACCAGATTCTCATGTGCCTAAAAACCTAACGTAACACCTGTGGTACAAACTGTAACTTTCCCCCAGTGTTCTGTTCATTAGCTAATGACAGAGACTCCATTTACCTGATTGCAAGTCAGTGTAGCATCAAAATGATTTACAGTTAGTTATTTTATAGTAGGAATGTTACACAGTGTTAGTTTAATATTTCATTCATGTGTTTTTTTTCTTCTTTTTTTCTTTTTACAGCTTTCATGTAAAAATAAATCATGACTCACCCTGCCGCCCTCTAGGACCTTTCCTCATGAATAAAGGTACAGTAAGTGTAGAGGCTGACAAGAGACAGAAATAGCAACACAATAAGGCAAAGGCAGCGGGGAGGAGGAGGTTGGGGGAGGTCAAGAGAGCTGGTGAGTGAGGTAAAGTATAAAAGAAAAGTGCAGTAAAGCTGAAGGAGGAAGAGTAGCCGAGTGGCAGAAGAGAAAAAAAAAACAGACAGAAGGGAATAAACACATATGGAGACAGAGAAACAGAGAGTGACATGTGCATGGAGGATGAGTCTGAGAGGCCCTCAGCTCCACTTGACTCAGTCATGGGAATGATTTGATTATGACCACATGAACAGCTGTCTTATGTAACACACACACGCACGTACTCCCACGTACACACACAGACACACACAGACACAGACAAAGGGAGAGCTCAAAAATAATGAGCGGTCTGTGATCTAGCCAAAAACCTAGATGGTGCAAAGGTGGCCTTTCGCAACAGAGAGGGAGTAAAAGGAAGAGACGAGGTCAGCCAGGTTTCTTCCTGTCAAATTAAAACGCTCTTTAGCAGCTGAAGCAATTGATATTCAGGACGTATACAAAATAGTTCTCTTTAGCACTGAATTGTAATTTTGGAGACATATTCATGTCCCTTATTTCAAGGTGCACTGTGGAGTTTTCTTGTAAACAAACAAACATGTTTACTTGCAGTGTTTCTCACAAAAAAATGCATTTACATCCTCATAAACCATGTCAGAAACATATTAAATCCTGCATGGTTTATGTCCATGTTTACTGGTTTGCAGTCTTCTTTGCTGCCTCCACTTCTTTGTGCATTTTCACCATCAGTGGTCAGTCAGCAGCGGCAGAATAGCATGAAGCAGGACTGGTTTAACAAACAACATCACATCACTACAGTACTAGCTTCTCTCCATTGGCTTACAGTTTGCTGGGGAATTGATTTGAACATTTTCTGATCATGTTGACCCCATATGTTCCCAGCTTTATTTCCTCAGGCGTGCCCTTCTGGCTGTTCTAGAGTTGAGTCGTGAATCTAAACATGACCCTGCTTTTGCCATCAGGGCCCCGGCTTTGAAACAACCTGCCTGAGGAGATTAGACTTTTGCAGAATTAGTGACTCTATGAAAGCTTCTTTATGGTAGCAAAAACACAACACGACATATTATATTATTATTATTATTATATTGCCACATTCTGTAAATAGAGCCCTCTCTATCTCATTCGACTAACCTCAGGTCCACCAATGATCCACGTCATTCCAGATTTTTAAAAGACTAGCCAACACGGCTGTGGCCAGAGCCACAGATTTTTAACTTCACAACAGCTCAATAGTAATATCACAGATACGACATCTTTTTTTTTTAATACTGTCAATAGGACCGAACAACTAAACAATGAGCTGACTCACTATGAAACTTTGTACGCTTGTTGTGGTGAGCTGCAGATTTAGGCGATTCTTGGTTGAGCAACCGCTTTCATGTTGTTTTCACACTGACATTTGATATATTGTTGTATCATTATATTATGAAATTATTGATTATTGCTGCTTTAGTGTCTTCAGGTCAAAACATTGAGAGATTAACTAACACAGTAGTATGAAGTACTGTAACTGAGTAAACACCTGTAAATGTACACACATTTTTATAATTGGATGTGTTGAACAAAGTAAATACTTTGTTTACTTCCATCCATAATGAAGCTGACCCTGTTTCATGTTGCTGATGGACTTAAACTTAGACAAGTCTGCCCTCACTGAAGGTTCAGGGAATGAATAATAAAATGCGATGCTAGTGGTGCAAAGCCTGCGCTGTTATGCAGGTTCAGCCGCACCACACAGCATCGGAAACTCACAATTCATCAGTATTTCACAGATGACTGACAACAATTCCTCACACAACACACTGCACAGAGTTGACAGTGTTAATATTTGATCACACCGAACAAGAGGTGTGTAAATGCATTATGGATGTAAGTGGTTTAAGTATCGTGCCGTCTGTATCTACAACAAGGTTTTTATTAATTATTCAGTAAAGACCGTGATACTGATTTTTGACCTGACAAACTACAAACTAATCACATTCCCACCATTCAGCTGTACCATTTAGTGATAATTAGTCCATGTTATCGAGCTAAACCAGGAAGATAAATATTATATCTGCGAGCATTAACATGTTAGTATTGTCACTGTGAGGATAGTGTTAGCATTTATCTCAAAGTACAGTCTTACGGTATAGAGCTGCTTGTGTGACTGTAGAGTCTCTTTTCACAATTACAATTTACAATATACTTAAATAACAGTTTATTAGTTACACGTGTACAGTCAGTCCAGTCTGACTCCGAAACACATAACAATGATGTTAAGTTGTGGTTGCCTTTTGTTTAGTGATGGCCTTGTATTTGGGCTGTATCGTACTCAGATATGTATTCAAACAATAAATATCTAAAAGACTTTTATTGTGATAGAGAGAGGTGCTGTGTCTCAGTTTGAATACTTCCATTAGTACACTTTGTACACTATGTACTTGATGGCATAGTGCACTAATTACAGCAGCGTAGTGTTTGTCTCAGTTTAAGTACAGCCATTGCGACAATTGGAACATTTGAATGCTTTTTCGTGTGGAGCATTAGGAGCAACATTTGACAGCCCAGAGATAGATATAAAACATTAAATTACATCTGTGTATTTCAGTATTCACTGAAACTGCTTCAAACCCCAGTCGTCCCTCTCCTTCTGCTATGTAGCTAAAATGGCGATCATCCCGTTCCACACTCAGGATTATGACCGTCACCGTGCACGACATTTTGCCATGATTGACAGTGTGACGGACTTACATACTCAAAATAGCATGTGGAAGTGTGGAAGCGTGTAAAATCGAGACACGGCAATGGAGTGACGGTGAAGTGATGTTCAGATGGCAGGATGAGGAGATGACTGAGGCGCTCTATAAAGACCATTTACAGATGACCTGGGACTACGTCTTACACATTTATCTTTTGTTTGGTGATAGAGTAACCATCTCACAGGGTATAGTCCAGAGAAGACAGATGTCTGTCTTCTACCGTTGTCTTCTACACAAAGCATAATAAACCTAATAACCATAAAGTTATTACGGTAATGTCTCATGATTTTCTCTCTGCAGTAATTAAGGAATCTGTTGAGAGAAGTGAGATAACATGTGCTGAGATTTCAGATTGACTAAATTACACCCAGTGTCACTATTTGATATTCTGAATATTATAATAATGATTCAGTGATTCAGGTTTTGAAATGATGGTAAAGGGGGCCCACTGACACTGGTGAAACAAGAACAATATAAAAAGTGAAAAATTATAATATATAAAATGAAGATTTTAGTCGTGCTAGCGATTGCGGTGCTGGTTCAGCACTTCAAATGTCTTCTTGTACAGCTATTCATGACTCCCAGATGATGTATTTATTCGTTTTCCTCTCAAACTAAGAGTGAGAGGCTCCAACTCACCTAAAGAACAGATATGAGAAATATATTGTTGCTGCTAGTTAGAGGTAACTCCTTTACAAGCTGAGCCTGACTGAAAAGGGCAAAAAACAGTCAGTTCACACAGTCGCTTTCAAGCAGGGCTAAAAGCATGAATACATATTTTACCTAAAAGTTTTAGCAGACAGTTTAAAGTACATCTTTGAATGGTGTTCTCTTTTTTTCATATGCATCCATACGGATACAGTAAGTGTCAGTGCTTGACCACAACCAGGACGGTTTCTTGAGCTTTTCCTCTTGCATAACATACAGCACAAAAATAACCTGCTAAGATGACAGGTTGACTGATAAAACTTTCATAAATGTTGATTTAGCTGTAAAACGTAACTCTCTGACTTCCATAAAAAACAGCCAGGCATGCAGACACACGCATGAACACACCCAGTTGTAAGATCCAAACACAGACAACAAAAACTACAAGTGTGTAATCAACAAGAAAATCTATTTTTTTTCATATCACTGTCATCTCTGACACCAGTGCATGTGATAAATGTACATGGTACAAGCAAATGTGATTTATTTAAAATGTGAAAACATGAAAACATCAATAATATCACACATGAACATTTACATACAGTGTTTTTTTTTCTTCAGAATTACACATGAAATATATTTTAATATGTCACTGTCCCTCGCTCTCTCCTTCCTTTGCTTTTTCTCTCTCTCCTGCTGCTGTTAAGCGTTCTGCATGAAAGAAAGTGAGAAGAACCAGGAAGGCAGGGTCAGCAAATCTGCATTTACAACTATGTGACGTGTGATGTGTTAAAGTGTGAGTGAGAGATTTGAGAGAGAGAGAAAGGGATGCAGATGCTTGGTTGAGAGAGAAGTGAGGGATTTGCCGACCAGCAGGAGGCTTTGATTTCATGTTTCTGCCCTGAGGACCTCTCTTTCTCTCTGTCTGGAAAAACAACCTGGAAGAACTAAGATGGAATATCGGAGGACTCCACTCTGTGAAACAGAGTGTCAAACGAAGAAGAGCAGCTGAAGGGAAAAATGACTCAAATTTTAAATTTGTATCTAGTTAAGAAAGTGAAGAGGACAGAGAGGCTTGTGTATGCGGGCCTATCTGACAACTGGCAGAGGACAAGGAAGATTTATACATATAATTATACTGTTAGTGTTTTCTTTGAGGGAAAGGCAAATAGCAGAGAGGAGATAATAGGAGAGGAGAGGAGAGGAGAGGAAAGGGGAGGAGAGAGCAAAGAGTACAGGAGTACAGAGTGGAGAGAGGAGAGGACCAGAGCAGAGAGGAAGAGGAAGGAGAGGGGAAGAAGAGGAGGCAAGAGAGGAGGAGGAGAGGAGACGTGAGGAATAAACACACTCCAGATGGGATCTTGGCATTAAGAAATGTAAGTATGAACAGTGTGTGTGTGTGTGTGTGTGTGTGTGTGTGTGTGTGTGTGTGTGTGTGTGTGTGTGTGTGTGTGTGTGTGTGTGTGTGTGTGTGTGTGTGTGTGTGTGTGTGTGTGTGTGTGTGTGGTGAGAAATGATGCTGTAGTCATTAATGATGTTAATGATATGAAGTATAATGTGTAGTGTAATCCTCCACTCGTGCTTGCTTACTTCCCCTCCACACATTACTCTTTCCCCCTCTTGACTATCTTCACTTTGTCTTTTTCTGATGCTGTGTTCCTCTTTACTCTCAGTTCAGGTCAGGTTAGAGAGTAATAGTGCAGAAGCAGGAGAAGGAGAAATACATATAAAGTGGTGTGTGTGTGTGTGTGTGTGTGTGTGTGTGTGTGTGTGTGTGTGTGTGTGTGTGTGTGTGTGTGTGTGTGTGTGTGTGTGTGTGTGTGTGTGTGTGTGTGTGTGTGTGTGTGTGCTAAGCTGAAACAGGCGTAGGAATCATATAGTTTTAACAAAGAGCTATTGTGTCATATAAAAATTTGGCCAGACTGCGCAGACACAGGGAGGAAAAGATCAGTGTCTAAGAAAACAAGAGGAAGGAAAAGTATTGTGCACTTGCTGCTGGCGTGTTGGATCCAGACTGTGGTCAGAGACAAAAAACAAACAAGATTTGATTGTGCCACATGGGATGATTCAACACGCACAAGCAAAGATGCTTGCATGTCGATTTGTTCAGATTTTATGTGGCTAAAAAACTTTTTTTTGACTTTGTCTGAGTTTGTCTGATGTGTTCAGTGCTTGGAGTTTAATGATTGAAAGAGTAGTTTGACATTTTGGAAATTTGCTTTCTTGCTGAGAGTTAAATGAGAGGATTAACACTACTCTAATGCTTATATAGTAAATGTAAAGCAACAGCCAGCAGCTGGTTAGCTTATCTTAGCATAAAGACTGTAAATGGAGGGAAACATCCAACTTTACAGGTAAAGTTCTTTAAAGCTCACTGATCAGTGGACCAGTTTGTCAGATTTAGGCGGCTCTGTTCACAGAATATGGCAAAAATGGAATATAATATAAAAAAACTTGCAACTGAATCTTATTTTTATCTGTGCAAAACCAAAGTGTATAAACAATAATTCTCTGTTTTACATGGAGTTACTGGCCAGATAGATAGATAGATAGATAGATAGATAGATAGATAGATAGATAGATAGATAGATAGATAGATAGATAGATAGATAGATAGATAGATAGATAGATAGATAGATAGATAGATAGATAGATAGATAGATAGATAGATAGATAGATAGATAGATCCTCTCATGTCATGTCCCATCGTGTCAGTGTAAACAGCTCCTGCTGTCTAGACTGTGAGTTTGACTGGCTGTAATGAGCTGGCTGCGGGCCAAGTGTCTCATAGTAACGTAACTGTATAACCATGGCGTTCAGCTGCCTGATGATAAATTACTACATTTAACTGTTGAGATACTGATGGAAACATGTTTCAGTTCTCTTTTCGTTTTAAAATGTTGTATAGATGCAGTCATGAGACAAAAGGACAGTTTGTATTCACATTATACGCTACAGCTTTTAATATACTACAGTATGAATTATTTGCAATGACATGATGCTTTTTGTTGCAACAACCCAGATGATCCAGATTGTCAAATCCAGATGACAGAAAGAGAATAAGTGGGAGAGCATGCGAGAGAAGGGCAGTCATGCCCTGCAGCGTTTACACATAACATCACAAAATGACCCTGACAGTCAGTGGATTTAGAAATGCTCGGAGCGTTTTGTTTGGTTGTGTTATGTTGCGGTGCAATGTCATGTGATCTGTTGTCGTATTATTTTCATCTCCTTTGCAGTCGCTGTGTTGATACATAGCTTTACGACTCTTTTGTTAGTTTTGCAACATGACTACAGGCCTGAGGTGTGTTTTTATGCTAATGAGCATGGGGATGAGACAAAAATGCATTTTACCGGGCACATATTTTATGAAATGTGACAGGAAAAATGCAAATTTGTTCTTCAGTTTTTACTCACAGGTCAAGAGAGAAAGTTTTTTACAGCAGAAAAGAGCAGAAGAAGAAGAGAGAAGAACAGTTTGATGTCTTCAGAGAGCATCATCCATTTTTTTAGTTTAAACTAAAAAAATGTCTTAGCAACATGCAGAGAGCCTGAAAACTGTTCATTTGGCTGGTCTATTGGGCATTGAAGTAATAAGGCCTGTTTGCTGTCATTATTGAAGGGGTAAATGTCGCAAGCTCACGAAGAGCCAATGAGAAGACATTTACATGTAATGAGATATGTTCAAAGCTGTCAGCTGGGGAAATCATAACACAGATTCATGAAATTAAAAAAGAGAAAATCAGCGCTTGTGTCCTTTTCACCCTACTCTGCTGTGTTTGTTCTTTCATAACTGGATTAACATTCACATCTACAGAGCTTATTTTTAATTCATTTGGAAGATGAGATTCAAAAGTTTTGGACGGGAACATTACGCCACTAAAGAATCTCAGTAATACAAGTGTTGCTGAGGGGCCTGGCAAATTTTCTGTGTAATTATAGACTCATGCTTTAGACACAGATTTAAAATGTCACTCAAATGTGCAGATATTGCTCAACTCAAGTGTTACAACTCTTTCAGATAAAGAGAATAAAAGGAGATGGCAAATGTTTGTCGGATTTGTGTGTCAAGTGACTGATAGTTGCTTATTTGCATTATCCACTGTACGAGGAGGGACTTTTTAATTGGTAGCTGATGTAGACAGGTTTATTCAACCCAACTTTTCTGGACTGTGTAAAAACAAAACATCAGACCCTTTTTCAAAGGTTGCATTTAGGTGTAGCTCTATAAGCTGTTAACAGTTCAAGTACTGTAAGTAGAGAACAAAAGAACAAAACAAAAATATGTTTTGCCGCCTTTCTTAACTTCTATCTTGTGACCACTCAGATTTCTGGGGCTTTTTGTGTTAGCATCATTTCCTCAAAACATGATGTGTGTGAAATATTCAAACTCTAATTTAGAGAAACACTCACTTCATTCAATAAGCTAAACAGCGAAACGCGTTCAGACCTTTTTTCATTAAAGTCTCTCAGAATGTGGAGCCCTTAATCTGAACAGATCTTGTTAGAAAGGAGTTAAGAAAAAAAAAGCAGACACAGTGGAGTCTCCTCTCTTTCTTTGCTCGTCTCGTTTCCCTCCCAGTTCTCCTCTCCTTTCAGATGATGAAGGATCTTCCTGGATCCTCTCCAGGACGTCAGCTCTGTTAGGCTCTTTATACCCATTTTCTTTTCCAACATCTGTCCTGATCTCTTTCTGTCATCAGACAGTCTGGACCTGTGGAGTTAAAGATACTGTACATTTATTATCAGTGCCATCAACAAGTCACGCACACTGAAGGTGTAATCCTGAGTGTGTATGGGGGAGTTCCAGTCTGGGTGTGGAGCTACATGTCTAGACACAATACTGTATAAAACTATCTCTACTCTACATTTAACCTGGGTATTGCACACGAGTATAGACAATAAATGATGCGGTATGTGGCACCAGTTGATACTGTATAGTTGTCTCTGAAACAAACACATAACACGTCCAGACTGACAGCAAATGTTTGCGTTTTATATGGTCTCATTCTCGGCTCAATAATGGAGCTAAATAAGATGTGATGACCTTAAACATGGACCCTTTTAAACACAATAATAATGGATGCAAACACCCTCTTGATAGCATAATTTCAGGATGTTCACATTCACAACTAATGAAGCTCTTTTCATACGTATTCCCCAGGACTAAAGGGCCTACAAGTCTTACACTGTTGATCATGTATGGATGTGAAAGTTACCACATAGACTACTTCACCCGAAATCTACATGCTATCATCAGCCACAACAATGAAAAGCAAATCTGGGTCAATGCTTGCAGCCCACAAGAGGCCTTTACAGCGACAGAGCATGAAGACCTTTTAAAATGAGTAAAAGCAAAGAGGTTTAAAAACCCTTAAACAGCAGGGTTGCTTTGTCAAAATGTCCTGTATATGGCTCTCACAAGATCTTTTTCCCTACACATGCTATAAGTCAAATTCATCTTTCATTTTATATTTCATATACTTTATATTTATACTTTTTTACCTTGTCTTCTGTTTTTATTTGGAGCCTTGCAACAAAATCTCACTCAGATGTACATTGTGAATGTGCAGTTGAATGACAATAAGGTCTGTCTAAGTCTAAGTCATTTCTCTTTTTGGCAGCACAGTGGTTAACACTGTCTCCTCACAGCTAGAAGTTTCCTGGTTTGAATCTCGGCTGTGGCCTTTCTGTGTGGAGTTTGCATATTCTCCCCGTGTCTGCATGGGTTCGCAGCGGGTACTAGTTTCCTCCCACAGTCCAAAAACATAAACTTAATGGATTAATTGGTGACTAACCCTTAATCCTAACCCTAAATTGGCTGTAGGTGTGAATGTGAGTGTGAATGGTTGTTTGTCTGTATGTGCCCTGTGATGAACTGGCAACTTGTTGATAAGGATAAGCAGCTGCAGATAATGGATGGATAGATGGATTTCTCTTGGCAAAATTAATTATACCCAAACTAAAACTGCAGAGAGGCGGAGAGAAAGTCTGTAGCCATAACGTGCACAAAAACGTACAAAAAGAACAATTACACTGAATGTGAACCACAAAACCAGAACAGAAAGAAATTAAGACAACAACAACACCACATCTGTAGTGTGCCTGTGTGAGTGTGTCCACCAGCGAGGTGACTCTATTTACGACCAACAAAGAATAGATGGACCCTGCCCCTGAGCTGCCCAAAGTCAGCTGGGATAGGCTCCAGCCCCACCGTGACCCTGATGAGGATAAGCTGTTGCAGATAATGGATGGATGGAAAGAGTAAACGGCTGATGGCTGTTTTCTGCCACCTAGTGGTTGAGTTGCAGTCTCCGGAGGCAGACTGGTGACTGGTAATGCCTTCATATGGCCTTAAATATAAATCCTTCATATTGTACAAGACAAATAATAATATAGTACCACTCACAGTGGATTATATTAACCTCGCACAGTGCACATTAGGACTTGGTTTAAGGATGTAAAGTTTTCAAATCATATACAAATGGTCCAAGCATGATACTGTGTGTATACTTCTCTTGAACGCACAGTCCAGAGGAGGTAACAAGCACAACAACTCATTGTTAGATATGTCACCGATTTGTTATTCTTAGTTGCCAAAGTCTTACAAAATGCTCTACTCTTGTGTCAGACATCCGTATCTGTTTTTTTCCACTGCAATCTACCCTCTCCATTTTCAGTTCACCTTCCTCAAGTTGATCTTTTGAACATGGTGTAATATCCCTCTGCATCTGCTGAACCTCTGAAGGCATCATGCACGAGTTTGTTAAAGTACATGTGTTGTGCGAACACTTTGTGTGTGTTTGTGTCTGATCTTAAATTAAATATTGGCATGTGACTGAGGCAGAGAGGTATGAATGCCTCACTGTGGCTTTACGAGGCAGAAAGTGAAAAGTGATGTATAGATTAAAGGGTAAGGTGTCGAAGTTTCCAAAGTACTCTATAATTAACTCATCTTTTCTCCATACAAGACAAGTTTCAGCTGTGGATAAATAAAAATGATTGGTGATTTATTTTGTACTAGAGTCTGCATTATTTTTATGAGCAGGAATAACACTGGCAGTGTGCCTAAATCACTCAAACCTCGAGAGACTAACAGGATCGTTTTATTACAATGCATAACTCTGACAGGGTACGTTTCTATAACTCGCTTTTAACACAAATCATTGGTGTTTTAATGCTAATGTGGACTTATTTTTCATGTTTTTGGGAGGGAATCTACAGGTAGAAGAGGAGTGCGATACATCAACACATTAACTTAAAGGGTTGCTTGTGTATAAAAACTCATTTCCTTTTCATCCTCCTCTCCCTTTCTTTTTTCTTCTTCTTTCTAAAACTCCTTCACCTCTGTCCTCTGCCCCTCAAACCTACAATCTAGGGGAGTCGTGAAGTATGAGCTCCATTGACCTCTACAGGAGACAATAAGCTGTGAAATCATGAGTGCTTCAGTGACAGGAAGCCCAGGCGTGGAGGTCAAAGTGGTCTCCGAGGAGATGGCATTGCTTAGCAACATTCTGGCAGCTTGCACCTTTATTGCAGGTAGATCCAATCAGAAAAACTATTAATGTGTGTGTGTGTGTGTGTGATCCCACTGTAAGCAAAGAGGAGGATGGAGCTGCAGTCAATTTATATATAACTCTGTTAAACAGTTTTAAACTGTTTTTCTTCTGACAGACCAACCTGAGAAGACAGCGTTGGTGTTTCTGGGAGGTGTCTGCGTCGGCCTTCTAGTCACACTCTGTGCCATCGTCTTCCAGATACACTGCCGAGCAGACTGCCACTATGGCAACAGTAACCACCCTCACCATCGCCACAGGAACAGGCATCATCGGCGTCACCATCATAGCTGTCCCCACCATCAGCCCATTGACACTAATCCAGACAGCACTGCTGTTGTTACCTCTGGAGGGACCGGGCCTGTTGGGGACAGCGAATCAGAGGACTGGGATGACACGTCTGACCTGTCGGCACGGAGACGCAGAGGCTTTGAGAGAGCTCTGCTGCACAACACCATGTTCACATCAGCTGAGGGTATGTCTCACACAGACACACACATACAGTATGATGCACGTGTGGAGACTTGTGGCTCATGTCAAGACCATGATCCTCATTAGCAGGAGATAGATCGTAAACATCAGTGTAAACAACGGTTTATGTCATGGACAGCACATACAGTACTACTTGTGTACTGCACTATATTTATATTACTACATTATATATTTGACAGATACAGTTACTAGTTTGAATCAAGATTTTACATACAATACACATGGTCATCTGAAGCTATAAAATGTGATGTATGGAGCTGTTTATACCCAGCTTTCAACTGTAGGATAGCTAAACTAAAAATGCTACATACACAGTAGTGCATCAGTAATAATAGTAACACTCTGAGAGGGCTGTCTCATAATGTTTACTTGTAATAGTATTTAACAGTGTGGTATTGCTACTTAATACTTGTCATCACTGGCCAATTGCAATCAGTGTCCACATTTACTTTGTGGACTGTAAATATTTGAGAAATTATGTCAGGTATTATTATTATGTGTGTGTGTGTGTCATCAGAGATGGACCGGGCCCAGCGGCTAGAAGAGCGTGAAAGGATTCTCCGAGAGATCTGGATGAACGGACAACCCGACATCAGTACAGTCACCCAGAGCCTCAACAGATATTACTGACACAGTGAGAAGGACATGAAGATAAACATGCAAATAAAAGGTGAATAGATAGGTAATGCAATGAAAAAAACACTGGATGAAATGAACATAAAAGATCAGCTTAGGAGCACTGTCTGCACTGCACCAAAGAGATTCTTACAGATCAAACTATTACTGACAGCTCTGCCTGGAGCAGTCCATTCCTCTGTGTCAGCAACAAGGAGAACATATGAGCTGTGTCCTCCGATACAGGATGGCAGTGCAGTGTTTGGAAGAAGGCATATTGGACCCATAGAGCAGACTCTGCTATATATAACTGCTGGTGTAACTGCCGCTTTTGGTAAGGGGATTTTATAATGTTTCACATTTTTAACAAGTGCTTTTGAGAAACATTGTACAGAGGAGGAACGGGAGGTTTTGTGCTGCAGCTGTTCACAAGTTTATGGGTTTAATCAATTGGTGATACTGTCTTATTGCACTTTTTTCACCTTTGTTGGTTTCTAAAGCTGATATAATAAAATGGTGAGAACTGGAAGATAATGGGAGTCATGTGGAAGAATTAAACAGGATGCCGAGATAGACTTAAACATACTGGTGCTTTTACTGCTGTAACTCTTCTTCCCCAGATAAAGTGAATGCACACAAAATTGCTGTGGTGGTTTATGAAATATGTATGATTTAACCTGAGAGATGTGTTGGTTGCATCTGCAGGCTGAGAGCGTGTCAGCTATAGGTGTTGTTGCATATTATGACAGCATGTCATCACGTTTGAGAGGATCATGCTGCCTTTCTTTATTTGGCTCATTTGGGTATTAAATGAGCTAAAACAAAAATGAATAAACTTTTGTTTTTCTGTACATATTATTGAGTGAAGTCCCTTGTTACAATCAAATATAGTGGCACACATTTCTTCAACATTTGTGTCTTTGGGTGGGTTTGACCCGCTGTGAGGAGAGAGTATAGTCTGTGCTAGAAGCCCAGAAGAGACAGTCCAGAGAATGATCTCTAGAAAGGTTATCTGTGGTCCAGGGCAGTGTTGTACATAGATAATCTCAGATGCGGAGGCAAAAATTCTTCCTAAGCCTAAGGCAAGGTCTACAGAGTGCACACAACTGATGCCAAAGAGAGCACCACAACTGTGTGTCCAGTACACAGAGCATTGAACATTCAACCGACATGGGCAGGTCCTGTCATAGAGCACCCACGACTCAAGACCACGGTAAATAGGACAGTAAGTAGAGTGCCAAAAAACACGACGTACTGTGGACTGCATAGTACAGCCCCAGTAGACAGGGCACTATGTCAGAGGGCACAATCAACTCATGTCTTTGACTGGTGTGTCTACTCATACTTTAACCTCATTTAAGTGCATGCATGAAATATTAGAAAACCAAATGCATTTACAAACTCATCTCTGAGCTATATGGACCCCACAGGAAATGTAAAACATCAACGATGATGAAGAAACAGCAGCCACACTGTAGCAACACTGACCAGTAACATAAAACATCAGCACAGACATAAGCATACACAATACACCATTAGAGGTTGGGTTTTATGAATAGGTACATGTTGATCAAACATTGTGAATTGTAAAAAAAATAATTTATATTTGTTGAAATAATGCAGCTTGTCTCTGTGATATGGACAAAAAGCTGCTCTAACTGTACATGTGACCAATTATTGGAGTCAGACTCCCCCTGGTGTCCATAAGGTTTTCTTGCTCTCCAGACCACCTCATTATTCGCATAAAAGCTGTATGTGAATAAGACAAGCCAAATTAAAAAGAACAGGCACCACCATTATACATGTTGCAATCAATAAATTGATCATCATAAGAATGAGTTTGGACAATAATATTCAGGGGTTTACTTAAATCATGTTCACTGTTCTGCAAAAGGCAGAAAAATGTTCCTTCTGCCCTCCAATATTCACAGCTGTTTCCACTAAAAAATAATTAAATGACTGCAAGAAATGTTGGGATTCACAAGTTTGGTTAGATTTATTGAAACTGGTGCAATGATGCAACATTTCTAACATGGACTTTTCTTTTTTGGTCCAAAATTGAGGTTCAAAGACCATTACATACTTATATCTGTGTGACTAATAAAATGTGTTTCATATTATTTTAAAGGACCAGTGTGTAGCATTAGTTGCATCTAGTGGTAAACCTGCTGACTACAACCAAATGGCAACCTCCGATTCTGGGAAATGAAGTCAATGCAGAAGTGCTAAAAAAAACTGTAATTCCTCGAGTGGCCGCTTGAGACAGGCTGCAGAAGTGAGTGAGTCAATTCAAATTTATATAAACAAACATGTATACAGCCTGGTTCAGGCAACGGTTTTAGTCTCTATAGCTATTTCCCTGTTAATGACAACTATGAGGGGGGTGTTATTATTATTATTTTTTAACTCGCCAATTTAAATGATATTAAGACTTAAAGTATTGCACATTTAACAACATTGCCTGCTTTGATTGACAGGTAGGTGTTGTTACAGATGGCTTGTTAGAGCACACAGGCCTCATTTGGCCCACCTAAGGTCCACCAATGATCCACATCTTTGCTGATATTTAGATTAGGCAGGAGGTGGAAGGAGCAGTACATCCAACAGCATATTTTCTGCTTCAAAGGCACTTTGGAAATCACGCAGGCTCTTTCCATTCTGGCCTACTGTAGAAATATGGTGGTTCAACATGTTGGACTGTGTTAAAGGATGACCTGCAGTGTCTCTGAGGTAACAAAAACATATCAAATCTTATTTTGTGATTATACACTAATGAATGAATATTATATTCCATTCTACCATTTTCTCTAAATGGAGCCCCCTAAAATTGACACACTGGACCTTTAAGTGACAAAAGCCATCTTCTGTTTTTATTAAGTTTCTCAAGATATTCATGCTAAAACAGAGAAGAAAAAAAATGTAAATAAATAAAAGTTAACATGACATGAGCACTGCGGTCACACCTCACCACTGGCTGCTGATAATGTTTAATTGAAAGATAACCTGGGTGGGACTGTGGTAATCTCACCAGTACTATCTCTTTAACGGGACGGGCGGGGGACGTTGGGACGGGGACACGGAGCAGAGAGAGGAGGCTGTCTGCCGCAGCTGGACCGACTCCCGCCCGGAACCAGAACAACACCGGCCTCACGGTCTGACACACTGTTACCACTGTACATCTGATGAGAGTCCGGCTCTTCAATCCGCTATGAGAGACTACTCAGCGACTCCGAGCAATGGAGGCGCCTGCATGCCGTGCTGCCAAGTTTGCGTCTTCGCCTTTACCGCATTTCTCATCGTTGCGGAGAGGACGGCACGTGAGTCCTACCTGGGACACACACGCACACGCACGTACACACACACACACACACATACACACCCAGTGTTGTATCACTAATGGTGCGTCAGTTGACTGTGATGTGATGATGTGCGCTCGTGCGCATTGCTGCTGGGTTATTATTATGACTTTATTGGCGTGCGCGCGTGAGTGTGCGCGTGTTTATTTGGTCACAGAGTGTGTGTACAGTGTGTGAGGCTGGAGGATGGAAAACTCACATATTCACATACAGACAGATTTTACGTTGTGTTTAAATATCGACAATAATCCAACATACAAAGTTGTAGATTTGTTTTAACTTCCTCTGTACTGTCATGAATAATAGAGTCAGAGCAGAGTCTGCAGTCAGCACTAGTGCGCCTCTTTCCTATTTTTGTACGCTGCATGTTATGAAATCCTGTATGCAGCAAAACTGCAGACTCATCCCAGAGTTTCCCCGTCCTTACATTTGCATCATTTCAGCTCCTTTATGATCTTTCCTGCGTAAAAACAAAACGGAGGCATGTTGTCGTATTTCAGCGCCCTTTTTTTTGGAGGTGCATGAATGGACGAGGAGATGGGTGTACCCCAGGATGGGGCCTAGTCTGTCCCGGACAGCCCGCCTATTTAGCTGCTAAAAACGGTTCAGATTACACGTATGGAGGAGGGCAGAGCTGCAGAGCTCAGGCAGGCCAGTGTGATGTGGAGAACAGCCTGTCTACTGTAGAGGAGAGGAGAGGAGAGGAGAGGAGAGGAGAGGAGGCAGCACTCTTGTTGTCAGTAAACCTTAGATAGGATGCAGAGCAGAGGTCATATGAATACAAACAAACTGAAATGCTTCACAATCTGACACTTTAACCTCGATGTAAACATCTACAACATCGAAGAATATTGCCAGTCTGTTATTTACAATCCTAATGTAAATAATAACTTAAAATGTCTGTGTCATTGTCCTATTAATTGAGTGTGCATTTGAGGTTTGTCCACATACGTACAATGTGATTTACCTATTATTAATGTCTTTTATAATTCAAACCGTATTACAACTTCTATATCACAAGCAGATCAGCCGACTGAGCTGACACCAACAACTTACACCCCGTTCTGACCCATAATTATAGAATTTAACCTTTATTGTGAATGTATTTATCATTTTGTATTATAGCAGTCCAGGCTGGTCTGTGGATTTAGGCATTTCTTTGTGTTTCCACCCTCTTCCTCCAGTGATCTACTGTTTTGTGTACTACCTGTGGGTGGGTCACAACTACTGCTATGCCCATCTTGCTGGCTTCACTGCACTGTTCCTGCTGCCAGGTGAGATTACAACAACACCCGTTCAACACCACAACCTATATTTACGCCAGGAATATGTATTACATTACATTACATTACATTGCATTTAGCAGACGCTTTTATCCAAATCGACTTACAGAGGAGGACATAAGCTCCTGTAATTAGTGGTCCCTTAATTAGAGCAACAGTAATCACAGTATTAGATATAGGAATAGATATAGATGTTTATATCTCTTTCACTTTCACTCCCAGGTTGGGGTCCTCAGTGGCTCAGTTATCTGTGGTATCTGTCAGATGGACGCATCCGCAGGAAGTCTCTCACCTGGACTCACATCCTGCACCTGGGTATTTTCAAAAGGTGGGCAAACTTTGTGTGCGTGCAGCAAGGACAGTAGAAGTCTGATGATAATGATAATTAGTCTGTTTTTCTCGATATCTCCCACTTTGCCTCTGTTTCATCCATCTCTGGCCTCCGCAGGCTGTGGGAGTGCCTGAGTCTGCCAGATGAGGATGTGTATGGTGAGATCATGCAGCAGGCTGATGCATCTGCCTTACGTCTGTTTGAGGCCTTGGTGGTCACCCTCCCTCAGACACTGCTGCAGACCTATGTGCTCATCTGTACTGATATAGGAATCAAGTCTCCAGGTACAGAGAGACTGAAGAGGGAATGTGGAAAGTATGTGTGCTAATTTGTCTATGTTGTCAGATAATAACCAGCAACATTCAAGAGAGGAAGTTACCTAACATTTTTCATGTAAAGGACTAAACGGATCTGCAATAAGCTATGACACAATAGACCATGATCTATTGCAGATGACTCTATGAGAGACTAAATAAATTTAAAAATCCATATTTGTATTAATCAAATAACACTAAGAAGGGGTCATTTGTTGTGATGATCACCTAAATCAGCACCTCCTCTTGGCTTTATGAAGCTTTCACAAACGAAGACCACACCAATGTGGATATGGATTTAAAATAGTTTATTGCATATTATAGATGAAGGTACACCGAGACGATGTATTGTAGGAGGGTCAAGGGATATAAGGAGTATGAGGGGAGAACTCCAGGTCATTAATGGATGGAGTTCAGAGATTGACCAGTGTCAGATGGTAACAGGAAAATGGGCGGTACCGGGAGGTAGTTGAGACTCTATGTGAAGTTGTTCCTTTAACTGAACAAAAAAGAGAGAAAGGGAAAAAAGGAGGGGTGGATGTGACGCTGAGTTGAAGAAGAAGTGAACAAATAAGAACAAATAAGTGCTTTAGGTATCAAAATGGCATAGGTTTGAGACATGGTCTTTGTTTACGAACCTAGTTATAGAATTTAATTTATAGAGAGTCTTAGCTCATTGTTTAGCTGTCCAGTCAATGACTTTACTGTTCTGGTTTACTCTCACTGCTCTCATAGCCCAGTTTTCAGCTGCAGCTGTAAACACCCACTGAACACTACCTGCTCACCACCAAAACAGACACACTTAGCAATGTTGTAGAGAGAACTCCTAAAAACTTGATGAAATAAAAACACGGACACAGCTGCTTATGAATCCGAACCCCTTTACTGAAAATCAATTAGCTAGTGAACAGCTAAAGAGCCAAATGTTTCCCCCAGGAACAGCTAAAAGAGAGTGAATATTGAAAAAAAAAAATAGAAATGATAATGTTTCTCCAAAACTGTTTGCTACCAAGGTAGCCATATCAGCTTAACACCACACATCAGTGTATTGTTGGACAATGTAAAGATGTGCGAGCCAGAATAACTCAATACTTCAAGTCAGCATTGTAAATATCATTTACCATGTCTGATATTTTAGTAGTTGTGAGTTGAGTTTTCAGCATAGGCAGATCAAGTGTAAAAATATATATATATATATAACAGTATCCCTCAAACAGTGAGGATCAAATAACTGTTAAATGTGAAAGTAGTTGCTCATAGTGACAAAGCTGCAGAGAGTTATCACCAACTCTGCAGCTCACCTCAGCTCTACAGAACATTTATGTTTTGCTTCCATCTCACTGCTCTCATAAATGTTATATTGAGATGCAGCAGGTGGCTAGGTCTAAAAAACCCACTTTACTGCCCAGCACCAAACTGATGTACACCGTGTCAGATATTTCCAAAACACATCTTTAAAACAGTGACCACTGGGCTTACATTCATCAGGTGGACAGAAACATGACTCTAAATGAATAATGATGTGGCTCTGTGTCTGCTTAATGTAAGCAACTGTTAGCCATAACAACTTTATACGATGATGATATGTCAGATGTTTTGTTTTCAGTTTGTGGTGGCGGCAAATTCAAATTATATCTGGTGTAAATTATGAATATAGCATTACAATGTATTATTACAAACAAACAAAGTACTCACATTTCTTTTCCTCCTTTCTGCTCTCTCTCTCCTCCAGCCTCAGTGTGTTTTGTGGTGTGTTTGCTGTCTCTCGCCTGGGCCTTGGTCCTCTATGCAAGAGCCTGTTCACTCATCAGACCAGGACACCTACAAATGACCCCCGCTGCCATTCTCTGTCGACTGCTATGGAGGGTGGGCATACTTAAACAACCTTACAACAGCCAATAAGTACAACAAACACCCTCAATATAACAGTATCAGTATAATAAGGGGCATGTTTGTGTGAGCGGTCTATTTTCTCTGTCTGCAGGTCAGTATGTTGGGGTCGCGATTTGCCGTTCTCATGCTCTTCACACGTATCTTCAAACAATGGATCCTGGGAGTCATCGGTAAGTCTGGATGTATAAACCTCATATTTGTTTACCTGACAAACAGTCCATTTTCTTCTGGCTAAAGACAGACAGAGTTGTGTGAAATAGTGTGTTTATGGATTCAAGGTTTTATGTTTCATGTGTGTGTGCGTCAGGTGTGCACTGGCTAGGTGCAACGTTCTGGATGGTGTCCCAGCAGACTGACATTATACGCTCAACTAGTCGATGGAGAATCTTCAACCTCGTTCTGGGAGCCATTCACATCTTCCTTTTCCTTAATGTGAAGTACGGTCAATCCAGATGTCGCATGGCTGGCTTCTACCTGGTATGTTTGTGTGTTTGTGGCAGAACGTTTTGACAATCTTTTGTTATGAAGACAAAGCAAAGAGGAAGGCGAGCTATGTATGGGCCAATACAACTGAAAACATGTTTGTATCATGTATTGTATGAACTTTTTAAGGTGCAAATAATTGGTGCATCGTAGCTGTCTAGGCACTAAAAATTCTAGGTTCATAGGATCTTACCAAAATGGCATATGTGCTAGTAATAATGGATACTAGAGACTTAGATTCAATACTGTAACATGAGACAAATATTGATTTCAAACATGGGAGTAGGTAACTATCTTCCTCTGTTTCTGTTTGCTCTTCATCAGGCCATGTTCTTAGAGAACGCCTTTCTTCTTCTGGCCTCCTCGTGGTTGTTTACCATGGTGTCCTGGGATACTGTTGGAATCCCGGCTGCAGTGTTTTGTAGCTTCCTTATTGGTGAGACACAGCCACACTCTGTAAAACAAGAGTCTCCAGCCATGCTAG
Organism: Collichthys lucidus; assembly: GCA_004119915.2. Lineage (NCBI taxonomy): Eukaryota > Metazoa > Chordata > Actinopteri > Sciaenidae > Collichthys > Collichthys lucidus. Next base: position 20,769,622 of record CM014081.1, read on the forward strand.
TGGCTCTGTGAGGCTGCACTTAGGCACAGTGGTGCTTAGAGCTAAATGCTGATGTGGCCTGCTAAAACGCTGACACTGACGATGCTGATAATAAGCAGCTAAAGCGTTTGCCACGTAGGTTTACATTGACATTTGCTAATTCGCATTATATAACACGCATAAATATATTTGTACATAAATATGCATATATATTACAAATTCAAACACATTCTCTTCTCTAAACTTTTACACACCTACGCAGCATTAGTGTATTTCTCTTCTATTTACCTGTTCCTTTCGCTCGTTCTCCAGGAGTGATTGCCTTGGTGCTGTACTATCGTTTCCTCCATCCTAAATCCTTTGAGATTTTCCAGAGTATTCGTCACAGGGGAATAGGTGGAGCCTGCATGGAGCGTGGATCTACACTCTCATTGGAGGAAAAAGTCACACCTACTTTCCATCGCCATGCAACACTGTCTGGTAAATCTATCTATCTATCTATCTATCTATCTATCTATCTATCTATCTATCTATCTATCTATCTATCTATCTATCTATCTATCTATCTATCTATCTATCTATCTATCTATCTATCTATCTATCTATCTATCTATGACTATGGTTGTTACTCTAATCAGGAGGTGGGACACTCATGGATCTCCCTATCCAATGGGAGGGTTGGAAACATCACCACTGGCTGCTGATTCGCTTGGCCATGAAGACAGGCGATGTAACCAGGATCTGGTCGTCGTATGGCGAGGGGGGACTGGCCGGGTTGATGGGTCTGTCTGAAGAAGTTCACTCCCCTGATGACTTTCACGTCCCTCGGGTTTGTTTGTTGTGTCTCCTCTTTAGCATGCAACCGTCGTGTGATGTCCTTAAGATTGCGTAAAAGTTTTTCTTATTGTTGTTTGTGTGCTTCATCAGATTACCCCTGCACAACCACCGTTTCCTCAGATTTCACACCCTACCCCTCAACCAGCTCCACCACAGGTGACCCAGGCCCCACAGGCAAGATATTTGTTAAAACTATCCTTCATTTAACTGATAATTCAAGCTAAGAATGCAGTAAATTTGTTTGCATTGGAAAACAGGCATGAATGAGCCTAATTTTAAATATTACAACAATTTTCAAATGACCATTCAATAAGGAGGACTAGATTCGAAGTATCAAAGTTAAGTTGAATTTATTCTTACGTACGTCTGTCTTGTCTTCAGGTGAAAGAGGTGGTCCAGCCACCAAAGCCAACTCCATCCACTGTAGTAGCCAGACCAGTGAGGAGGGCTCCTCCCACGACAATCCAGGATATGAGAAGGTTTCCAGAGATCATGCCGGTCCAGGAGGTCATTCCTGAAGAGACTGCAGAAGAAGACTCCAGCGCGCCACAATCAGATGATAAAGGTTAGGATAAACAATGATACCTAAAATAAAACATACACTCAGTTGTAAAGTACTTATTAGTTCCATACTGGATCACCTTTAACCACAACAAAGAGCACATCTCACACTGTAATCTATTACATTTTAATGAGGTGCCATGTGTTCTGCCTCATCCAGTGTGCAGCTTTGACATGACTGCACAAGTCTGCATTGCTGTGATCATACGTGAGATCATACATAAGATCCTGTGAAGTAATGTGATATTTTGGCCATGTGGGGGCAGCAGAAACAAGCTCTGAACCCTTTGACATGGCTTTATGAAGTTGATGTGGTTATTTGCTTTGGAAACAGTTTCACACATTCAGCAGTTACAAAGCAAACATTACCATTCATTTGGAGTTTCTTTGCTGCTGTAGTGGGTAAAACAATAGAGTTGTGGGCCGAAGAACCTGAACAATAAAAACTGAAAGGCTCTGTAGAGGTGAGGCCAGCTGCAGAGTCTCTAAAAGTGTTTAGTGTTTATTTGACTCTGCAGGAGATGTATACTGGTTCAAATACTCTGACTTTTAATTAAATATGACTTCACTTTCAAAGGTGATGAGGAGTTTCAGAGTGCAGCTTACGGCTCACCGACACTTTCATCCCCACGGCAAGTAGGAAGCCTCCGCCACATCGACAGCAATGCTGGGACCCTGACCGAAGCCTCGTCCTCTGTGGGTTCCCTGGACATCAAGACTCCCGGCTGGTCACCTGAGCGACGTTCCCCTCTCCTGCTTAGTTCTCCAGACAAAAAACCATCGTTACCCGGAGAGTCTAGCACTACATTGTACTTCAGCGCCTGATGCACAGTCTCCCTCCAGTGGCAGCTATCTTGGCTGGGGCTCTGAGTTGTCGCCCATCTCCACCTACAGAAGTCCCTACCGGATCCGGGAGGCGCGTTTTGTCACGTCCACTCCACGACTGGAGCCTCGATCTGAAAGTCCAGGCCTGGCTCCTGTTGTTGTCATCCCTGCGACTCCAACACCAAGTGGAACCCCCGCTTCTCTGACCCCTGCTGCTTCTACACCTGGTAATTCAACACCTGCTGCTTCAACTCCTGGCGGTTCGACTCCTGGTCCTTCGACTCCTGGTCCTTCAACTCCTGGTCCTTCAACTCCTGGTGCTTCCACGCCTGGTACTCCTATCATCCCACTCACTCCAGTCATTTCTCACGCTCGCAAACAGCTGGTCCAGTTTGTGGACAGTAAAGAGAGGATGGTGTAAGGAGGATGGGGGTAAAGGGGAATGGAAATTCTGGGTGGGCAGTGATGTCTTTTACAACTTAGCAGTTAAGGATATACATGAATTCATGCATTAACTAACTTGGGGACGGTTTGAGTTAGGGGACATTCTCATCTCAGTTCATTTGAATCAGCTGTGGAAGGATATAAATTGTTTATGTTTTTTCTCCTGACATGCAGATTAAATTTGCAAAAAATGTGGACGCATTGGTATCACAGTGACAAAACACTTGCCAGCCACTGCAATTTTTGATAGTGGTACCTCTGGCCTTGCTTTGTGTTCCAGTTACCATATTTAGCAATGTTTATCAGTAGGAGGTAAATGATGAAACAGGTCCCTGTTGTTGCACTAAAATCTCCCGGTTGGTTGGAGTGGCTGCAGGCAGGGGGTTGTAATAGGGTCACCTTGAATGCCACTGTTGCTCCTTTTGGCAGGTGAAAGGGAAGCATCTGGCAAATTGTATTGGTAGTATCGATAGTCTGCTTCCTACCAAGGCCACCAGAGGAGATGGCAGTGACAAACACAGATGCATAAGAGAATAAGCCATTGCAAATTGGGGTTGGGAGAGTTTCTAAGTTAAGTAAGCAAAAACACTACACAGTATGAATCAGTATTTAGAGGAGAGGAAATCTGGGTTACTCATCAAAAGAAAACACAGTTAAACATTCAACGGTGCTAATGAATGTGGGACATCACTTTCATTCATTTAAATAAACCCTTACACTTTTTAATCATGAGACACTAACCACAGCAAACCTAATGCAGTTTAGCCTCTCGCTTCTCAGCTGAAGTTACCTCTAATTTTAGGAACTGAATTATTAAAATAATCATTGTTGTGATTATATTTTAAATCGTGGAGCACATACAATCATATAATTCAAGGCACAGTTATTCAAATGCTAGTTGGAGCTCAATGAAGATGAATTTTCTAAACTAAACTAGTTTACAATCACTAAACTGTAAACGCTGTGCTCCTCCTAACGCCACTCGCCAATGCCAGTTAGTCTGATTCCATGAAACCAATGATCTGTTATGAGATATATAAATAATGTGTATTTATGCAGATTCAAGCAGACTTCAGAGTCATTCATGTTATTATGCTAGCAAACACTTTAGACGATGTTGAACATCCAGTCCGACAGTTCAGTATATGGTTGGTGCTTACACACACACACACATTACTGACACATGTAAACACACAGACACTATTTCTGTAAAATGGTCGTATCTGTTCATTGACGTGTACGTCTTTATTTTAATGAAACTGTCAGATAAGTAAATGATAAAAAGCAAAAGTTTGAGGGAAAAACATTTTTATAAATTATAGCTATGCTTTCCTTTAATTGTTACTGCAATAATTTCACTTTACAACTGAAGTTTATTGTTAGCCAGTGGCTGTAGCATGATATTCTGTGGGCTACACTATGTTATTATAATGTGATGTTTATCAAAGGGAAATTGAGTAAGCAATATAGAATATTAAAGGAGTGATCAGAACTCATAATTTATGTTTATGGCCTGCAGAAACTCTTTAAATCTAAAACTAAATGCATACATAATTAAACAAAGCTCCACAATTTCTCCATAGTTCCTCTTGCTCTTGACATTTAAAAATATTTTATAATAATAACAGTCATGAAGAAAATATGCATTACAACACATTTCTGCAGGAGATAGGTAGTGTGCATCTCTAAAAAGAGATCGGAAAATCACATTTTGTTTGTTTTTAGAATGATGAAGGAAATTGTATGAATGATAATAAGATATAACATATGATATGTGACTAATAACGCTGTTAATGTGGGTTGCTATGGCAACAAAAATGTCTGGGAGGGACATGAAGCTAATGTGTATTTTTCTGACTGAGCTAGTGCCCCAAATTGTTCTGGTTTAAACTTTTTATTTTTTATACTTTATCAATTTCATCAATTAATGTACTGCGTGTTTACTACCCTAATTATTAGCATTATTAGCCTTGTTTACGTTGTTGTTGCCATCCATTTACTTACGTTTTAATTGTTTTTATTGAAGAGCACACAGCGAGCAAGCTGTTATTACTGAAGCTTAAGTCCTGAAACTATAGACTAGCTGCTTTTTTTAAATTGCCGATATGAATACTGGTTTTCCTTCTTGCAGAGGAAAATTTCTACATTCAGTTTCTTGTTAAATAAGAAAAAAACACTTCCTCAAATGTAGACAATCCATCGCAGTAAACATGTAACATTGCACCCCACTCAAATAAATGTAAATATCTACTAGAGAATGATGCTTCACAAACCTTGTTAATTACTCCAAAATACAGTAGAACACTAAAACTAGTTTGCAAGCTAATGGCAGTTTTTATTAAATAACTGGGGGAAATCAACCTTTGACATAGTCTTAAACTAACAGCTCAAACTCTAAATGACCATTACTGTATTCTCCTGTAAAGCCCATTACTCACAAATGTTATGTTGTCCTTCAGCTTATATATTAGTTGAACCTCCTACCTCAATAAAACTAAATTTCTTTCATCAGGGAGAAAATGTTGCTTAGTGTATGTAAAAACACTCTGAACCTTTGTTTAGCAGAATCAAACATTTTGGATAATGTATCTATCAGCTGGGTGAGGGACAGAGGTTACAGAATAGAAATGTTGCATAAAGGCACATCCTGGAAATAATAATGCGCTGCTATGAATTTCAAGTTTGGTCGATGCCAATACTATGTCAAGTTTCGATTATTATTTATTTTAACATATGATTGTAAGCATTAAATGTGATATTAGTCTTCCATGTATGTTTATCTTTTATTTTCAGTTTTTCTTTAACCATGCTACGTTAATTTTCTCTCTTTCTTTCTAAACATATATAATAACTATAAAGTAAAGTCTATAAATGTATGAGCAGTTAAATGGTTGTGCTGTTCATGTTTGGTGATAAAACATGGGCAGCACTTTGAAAATATAAGCTGATTTATGGAACAAAGTACAGAGAAAAAAACCTGCTTTTGGTGGAACGGCTTTATGAAACTATGTCAAACTGTTATCCATATTCCTGCTAATAGATAAAGGAGTCACTGCATGTTACTCATTCATACAGACATCCACAGAATTGTATCTATTCCTTTAGAGAGAGAAAGTACTCACAGTAACTACGCACACATTACAGTAATTAACACAATGCTAGAATGTGCAAAAGCAATAAGTCAGCTAATGAAATGTATCTTAGTGCACTTATTAAAAATGATCCATGCACACGCTTTAGACGATGCCTTGGCTTGATCATCATGAATCAGTGCTTTGCCTTGTAGAAAGACAGCTTCAGCTTGTCTCGTGTGTGTGTTGCTTTATATTAGAACTATATGCTTTGCTTTGTGTACCTAATGCATATGATAACCTTTGCTTGTGTTTCTAATTTGGCTACTTTTGTATTTTTTTAAATGTTATTATTCTTTTATATTTGGTCACATGTACTGTTATGAAATGTGGACAGCCACGGTGCAGTGTTTCAAGGTTTTGTGCTGAAGTTTCACATGTGAAATTGTTTATAGTTTTCATTGACAGACTGGAATCAGTTTGCTGATTGAGTGTAACATCACTTAGTCACCGGACGACCTCCATTTATCAACACGCATCACCTCATCTCTGCAAGGATTCCCACAGGGCAACTGTGGTTGGTGATAGTAAGTCATTAGCTGTGCTATTGATGTGACAAAATAAAGTCATAAACCGTCAAAGCTCAGAGGGCACTGTTGTATTTTATTGCATGCGATGATATTTCTATATTTTTAGACACCGATAGAAACGTATAGATGCATAGAAATGCACAATCATTGTGTAATTGATATTGTGATGGATACACTGTAAACTGAGTCTGGTTACAGTACAATGGCAGCTCTTGTGTAATGGACATACTGTACTGTTTACATTATCACATGGCTGGATTAACCTGCCAGAGGGACCTGGGGCACAAAGCTTAAAACAATAAAAGTCAATAATATACTGTATGTGCAATTGGTTATACATACATTAATAAATATAATATAAATAAGCAAAAGACAGTAATGACATAAAGTTAAAAAGTTGTATAAAAGCATAGATATGTCAAGAAAAAGACTGAATGTTAACACACATAGGATGTGTTTTTATTAAAGTAACAATCTCGAGGAGCTCTGTGTTTTCTTTGGCAGCACCTATGGCGATAAATGGTAATTGCAGGTTTGTTTTTGGACCTTACTTCCAAAGAGATCCAAACATTGTGCATAGTCATCAATCTTTTCTTTGTTTGTTTGGCCATAGTAACTGTTTATGTGTAACGCTACCAGAGACCAGGCAAAACTGAATGCATATGTTGTGTTAGCTCTGCTTGCCCTCTCTGGTAGACCAACCACTGCTGGGTGATCACTGTCTCCACACTGCTTGTGATTTTTCCCTAGGACTGTCGCCACACACCCAGTTTATGATCCTGCAAATGCAAAGACTAATCTGTTGACTATAGATTCAGGCCACTATGTGTTACCTCATTTGGTGACTTATCACTTTGAGTCAATCAGTTGTTAGTTGAGTTTAAATGTAAATTTGTTAAAACTACCTGATTATTATAATAATATATTAATGATCATACATTTTATTTAGGAGCACTTCTCTAAGTACTCAAAGGCACTTCATAAAGAAAGTCTTTTTGGTCACTGACACTTTAAAATGAGGATCTGTATGCAACTTCCTTGGTGAAACAATGATTAAAGTCAGTGTGCTGTGCTTACAGTATTTGCACCATCTCATCATTTTTAAAAGTCAGATGACAGACTCATAAAAGGAAGAGAAAACAGCCAAACAATCAGCATGTTCTCTGTGGTCAGTGAATCAGCAAGATGCTGCATTAAACAGCATGCAGGCCAAAAAATCTCATCATCAGTTACAAATCACAAGTTACGAGAAAAATTACTTACAACTCACAGATAAAATCCTCAGCAGTCATGTGTGCATTTATTTATTGCATCATAAAACACTATATTTTAACACATGAATGTCAATAAAACATCTTTCAAAGGATAACTACATCAACATTTATCTAGTTATACTGTATGTTTGGCTGATATAGGATGAACTAATCTCTTACCTTTTGCAATAAAAATATAATTTCAATTGCCAATTATACATTATATTCAAATTTTAGCCCATATATCCTCCTAAATGTTACACACTGGACTTTTAAAATGATGATAGTAAAATGGAACAATATTACATTAGAGGGTGTGTTTTAACATCAATATTGGCACGCTAGTGATGCGGTTATTGGCACTGAGGTGCCGATTATAAATTAAAGCTCACCCTTGAGTAATATTGCGATTATACAACAATTACAAACTTAAATAAAATATATAATCATAAGGTTTTTATATTTTTGAGGCAATTTACCTTTCAGAATACTAATTTTGTCTCAGTTTCTATGGCGATACATGGTTTTCCACAACCCGAATAAATACCACACCTGCCTTGGTAGGTAACATATTACATGTAAAAATGAATATTTTAATATTGCATATTAAGTGCATGAACTTCACAGTTATTTGTAAGCACAGCTGGTGTTGATACAGAAACATTCATTTCATAGTCTGTATTAGAGAGAGACGGCGCTTCTAGCACCGCCTAGCGGTCAGATTGAAGCGGTGCGTGTTCACAGTGACCCGTTAATGACACAGTTTAGACACAGATCACATCATTATCAGTGTGTGATAGCTTCACTAACGTGACAAATTAGGACACTATAACCACACGGCGGAACGGAAAGTGGGGTGCTGACTTTTACTGTCGATCACATGAGCTGCATTCATGTGACCTGTTCACGTGGTCACGGGGATAAATGAAGGAGGGCGACACACAGCGCTTGACAATCATTCACTTAGTAGACTGGGCAGTTAAAGAGAGGGGCTAATCTGAAGCTGAAGATTGAAGTCCACGGCTGATTGAAGTCCACAGAGCTACAGGTGAGTGATTAACGTGTTTTCACGGGTTTGTGTTTACAGCCGTTAATCAGACGTTAGTGTTTAGTTTACACGGCGAGTTAGCAGCAAAGCTAGCCGAACACGCTACACTTTAAGACGAGTTCAAACAAATAACACGTTAAACGCTACGCAGAGTCAATATTTTCAGATTAGTTTGATATAAAAGAGCAGTTTGAGTGTGTGTTTTCATAGCTCAAACTCTGGTTGTTGTTGTTCTTCACTGTCTGACCTGGTTCAGGTTTCACAGTCAGGAGCTGATAAGATAAACACAGCTAACTAGTCGTGTTGTTAATGATTAAGACACGTTAAAGTGTTTAATGGCGTCTGGTGTAAGCTCAATCTCAATTAAAGAAAGCAAAGAACTTAAAACCACAAGTTAAAATGAATATGAAACGTGATTCGTCGCGGTAATGTAAAGTGAAACTGTTTTTGTGGGTGCAGCCATGTCGTCCTTTTTTTTAAATTTAACCAGGACAAGAGAGGAAGACAGAGTGTTTTATAAAGCATGTCTGTGACACAGACAGGAGGGGCAGGTGAAGCTGAATGAACTGGAAGTGGTTATACTTCACTACAACTTCCAGTCCAGACTGTTTTACAGACTGTTTGTGCAACCACAAACAAAACTGACCTGACCCTTTTTACCTGCTGTGTAACTTTAAGTCTGCTCTCTTCTCTGTAGGACCCAGACTTTCTGCTATGTTGTTAAGACGTGGATTATAAAGCATGAGCAGGGTCTGTAACAAAGAGATGAACACGCCTTACACATTCAAACATACTGGCCTCTTCCTGGTTACAAGGCTTGCCTAAACTGACTTCACCTGTCAAAACAAGTTTCTCTGTGACCTGTTGTCGTCTACAAATCAATGTTTTCTTTCCCCGTGGTAAGGAATGATAAGGCTTGTCATGTCTCAGCTGTATCTTGTGTGCTTCTAAAGAAACTATTGTGTAAACCAAAAATGAGGAAACTACTGAGTGACCTTTTTATCCGGTCTTCAGTAGATAATGTGCATTAATTACACATGAGTCAGACTGCATGAGGCCTTGCTATACACATGTGCAGGTGTATAGACAGACAGACAGACAGGTTTTAGTGCTGGAGGCAATTTTATAACATGCAAAAGAATACTGCACCTATAGTATAGTATCTATTTTTAAAAGACCTGATCCTGCAGGTTAATCATTACTTAATAGTCTTTGATTTCATAGGTATGTATTAATACTGATCAGTGTCCTGTTTAACACCTGTTTTAAAGAGAAGACGGAGCTGAGAATAATGTTTGAGGAAACAAACGTCCTGTCCTGCTGAAGCCTGTTGAAGATCGTGTCATGTGAAGAGTATTGGTTCTACTTATGAAACAGTTGATGTGGAACCTGAATGTCTTTTTTTTTTTTTTTTTTTTCTCTCTGACTCACCCATTTCTGTCTAGATGGTAAACCTCCCACACAAGGAACAAATTGCACAAGCCCTTAGCCTTTAAAAACCCATGTCTAAACTGTCATCACACCGATAGCTGTTTTTATTTCAGAGAATCTGACATTTTGCGGATGCTGATCTCATGTCAAAGAGAGGCTCCACAACCCACCACTGACTCAGCGTGTTAATGTAGTCTTGCCATGAGAAGTGTTGAAAGTAAATGACGTGAGACTGAAACCTTCAGGGCAGTCACCAATGCAAGTCAGCAGGGTTCACTTCTCAAAATCAGAATCAAATTATGGCTTCAGTCGTGTGTGTGTGCTTGAACCACTTCTCTAAAAGCTGAAATAAATGAACTTGTCATTTGGATTTTTCTGGTGGGTCAGATTTGAATTTGTGCAAAATCTATAAAAACTTAAAGAATACATCCCCAACAGCTGCAGGCTAATTGAAATCTCTTTAGCTGATTTGTAAACACAACTAAGCGGCTGAAAATACACTGCTCATGCACTTACGAAAACCTGGTTTAGATTTCTGAGAGGAAGGCGACAGACTGGAGTATATCACATGCTGCTTCATTATGATTTCAGAAAACAGATGTCATTGTGTAAGGGGGAATTTTCGTTTTCCTTGTTGTGCTTTCTGCTCGTTGGCTTCAGTCGTGATCTCAAACCAGTTTCTTTGGAAATCATATTTTCTCTCACAGGCCTAAGGTTTGTAGATTCCCTTCTGCTTTTCGTCTGATCGAGACCAGACATGCCTAAACAGGTGTGCTGGTTTTTACCTGACGAGAGTAGTTCTTGTTTTTGAGAGAGAGTCTGTTTGACAGTGCTTACTTAATGCATACAGACTCTCTGTATGCATTAAGTTCCTACATAAGACAAAACCGAATCGCTGTGTCTCCTACTTACACTTTTGTTCTGCACTCCTGCTGTTTATATATCATGCGTTGTTTTATCAAGGCTGTCAGGGTTTGAAGCTGCATGTGAGTTCATCCCGTCATCTTTACAAAGAATCAGTGTCTGCATTGGTATTGATTCTGCTCGACTTGAAGCATCCGTCTTATCCTGAGCTCAGCCTGTGCCTCCTGTTTTAATAGACTACATTATGATCTCTAATGGGTTCCTGTCAGTGCATTTCACATCTGATAGTGTTGTCTCACATGAATATGGAGAGGGAACTTGAACCAAATGGAGCACGCCTTTTTACGAAAATACAGTTACAACGCAGGTGATATTTCTGCAATATGAGGAACTATATATATTCTTTGTGCTTTAGTGGGAACTGAAACAGTTACAGATGAGTAAGCAACAGTGACAGCCTTCTGCTAAACCAAATGCACTTTTGTCTATGTCTATTGAAGGTCTAAAGTCCCTTTCTCGTGTGTGCACATGTAGATTAATTTGAAGAAATTGGTTGAAATCACTGGACTGTTTTATTGTTTGTGCATGCCTGCTCATGCAGTATGACCACCACTTAAAACATGCGTGACTGAGGCTAACAGAGTTTTCACTGTGTACACATGTTACACTTGTAAATGCACCCAGTGTGACGTTGTCTCATCAGCTGTGAATTGTTTTTAAAGCCTTGTTTTAAGAGTTAATGTAAGTGGGGAATCAGCTTTTTTTTTTTCTTTGAGTTTCTGAAATTGAAAGTCAGTGTTTGTTGGATTTAGGGTTACATATTCATGGTAAGGTGTAGGGACTCGCATATGTCACGTACATTTTGTCCTGTCAATAACAAACGTGTCCTCTTCATGTTGTGTTTTTCAGTCAGAATGTGGCGTGCAGCCTTCCTGTTATTTGCTGCCAGCTTGTCTGTAAGCCTGGCCAGACCCCACCTTAAACCACTGTCCAGTGAGATGGTCAACTTCATCAATAAGTTCAACACAACCTGGAAGGTGAGTTTTTGTTTTGTTTTTTCTTACCTCGCACCCTTTGTGTCTGTGGGTTTAAGTGGCACTGACCAAATGTCCCTCCTCTCCTTCAGGCTGGTCACAACTTCCCTAATGTTGACTACAGTTATGTCCGGAAACTCTGTGGTACGATGCTGAAAGGACCTAAACTGCCAATCATGTGAGTCTCACTCAGTATTCTTGCATATTAGGTAGAGTGAGTGAGTGTTTGCCGTGTAGTACTGTCCCCTAATTAAATGAAATAATAAAGAGAAGCATTGGTTTCAGTGTCAAGGAGCAAGGCTGTGTAGTTGTCGTAGCACAGTAATATTTGAGTCTGTAACTGTTTCTCCTCTATAGGATTCAGTATGCTGGAGACATGGAGCTGCCAGATGAATTTGACTCCAGAGAGCAGTGGCCCAACTGTCCCACTCTGAAGGAGATCAGAGACCAGGGCTCCTGTGGATCCTGCTGGGTGAGATTACTATATTCAATTACCTGAGATTGAACATTATTATTTATTTAAGGAAGTCGCATGTACATGCGTGTTTCATAGAACTTTTAAGTCTGAACTGTGAATGACACTATCTGTCCTGTGACATGTCTTCTGGTTCTTTTGCCCACAGGCTTTCGGCGCTGCAGAGGCCATCTCCGACCGTGTCTGTATCCACAGCAAAGCCAAGGTCAGCGTGGAAATCTCCTCAGAGGATCTGCTGACTTGCTGTGAGAGCTGTGGCATGGGGTGAGATGCAGCAATTTGTGAAAAGTTTCACATTCTTCAACAGATAATTTCAGTGATCTACTATATGGAGGCCATAATCCAGAGTTTGGTAGCAAAGCATACTGTTTTGAAATTTGAATTACTGGATATTTAATGAGAGAGGAGAATGAATTGACTCAATATAAGCTCACCAATGAATGATCTAATCTTAAGATCATACTTTTTTCGTCAGTGTAAAATTCATTTTCATTCATTCTCTATGGGTCACAGCAATCCTCTGTCCTAACCTGCTGTAACCTTTCATGAAACTTATTCCAGTGCAAACCTAATGCAGTTTCAAACTGTCAATTCAGTTTTATTCATATATCGCCAAATCATAGGATAAGGTATCTTAGGACATATAGAGCAGATCTAGACTGTACTCTTTTAAAATATTATTTATAGAGAGTGAACACTTCCCAATAAGGATTCAGAGTCAGTATGGGGAGAGAAAAACATGGATCAATGCTGCCCTGATGAATAGCATAGCATTAGTCTATAAAGGTGGAATCATTTTGAAGAAACTTTTGTTTCTTCATTTTTTAGATGTAATGGTGGTTACCCTTCAGCTGCCTGGAACTTTTGGACCGAACACGGTCTGGTCTCTGGAGGTCTCTATGACTCCCACATCGGTGAGTGTTGTGTGTGAGAGACTCCTACAGTGGTACGTGTGTGTCTGCGGCGACTACAGTTCTGATACTATCTTTGTGTCTACAGGCTGTCGTCCCTACACCATCCCTCCCTGCGAGCACCATGTAAATGGCAGCAGACCTCCCTGCACTGGCGAGGGTGGAGACACACCCCAGTGCGTCCTCAAGTGTGAATCTGGATACACACCCGGCTACAAAGAGGACAAGCACTTTGGTAAGATCAGTAGTCAAAGTATACACTCACTGGCACATTTACACATGCACTGTATATAATGGATCTCTGACAAACTGTTGAGTTCATTCCAGGATGTCAAAGCTGAACATTGGATCCTAAATGTGTGTTGCAGGTAAAACGTCTTACAGCGTGCTGTCAAATGAGAAGCAGATTCAGGCTGAGATATACAAGAATGGTCCAGTAGAGGGAGCCTTTAGCGTCTATGAAGACTTTGTGATGTACAAGTCTGGTAAGATCACACACATCAGGACAAACTGGTCTAAACACACTTGTACACTCTGAATGCTCATTGTGATGCTTTTATGTACTTGAAATCAAACTCTCTTCTCTTTTTTTTGTCCTCATCTCAGGTGTGTATCAGCATGTGTATGGCTCTGAGGTTGGTGGCCACGCCATCAAGATGTTGGGCTGGGGTGTGGAGGACGGTGTTCCCTACTGGCTCTGTGCCAACTCTTGGAACACGGATTGGGGTGATAACGGTGAGCAGAGGCACATTTTACTATTATCTAACATTCATATAATGATGAGACTGTAGCTCTCCTATTTACAAGCATAAAGTGACTGGAATATTACAAATCCTATGGATTAAAGTAGTGTAATACACAAACTGCATTAAATTGTACAGACATAACTAATAATAATACTACTACTATTGCTGCTTTTCAGACATTCTGAATATGAGACCTATATGCACATACCATACGTTCTCACATTTAAGACATGAAAATATTTGTATATAAACTTTCCTCTGGTCTGTTTCTGGTCTTCAGGATACTTTAAAATCCTGCGTGGATCAGATCACTGTGGTATTGAGTCTGAAGTTGTGGCAGGGATTCCTGCGTAAAACCCAAGGTAAGACAACAAAACAACACATAATGTAAAGTATTGGCCTCAAACAAACCTGTCTTTACTGTTTGCTAGTCTGTGGACCTTGATACACTGCAGTAGCTTCCATTTCAAGTATTTGTGAAATCCCCCAAAAGGTTTAAGAGTAGTGGAAGTTTATGACTCACTGTTTTTTCCTCTTCCAGACGTTGAGCTGCAGTGTCCATTACCTAATCGCTAGAGGGCGACACACTCCACTTGCCTGCTCTGGAAGTCTGCTCCTGTTCGACTGCTTTTAGTCCTTTTCCAATAACCAAATTGCATACTGATCACCTCCTACACCCAACATGTCATTTTTTTTAACAGCACAACAGAGCAACCTCCACTTCACTGGATTAGCAGATATAGTATGACAAAAACAATATGCTGAGCACACATCGCCATTGTTGAACTGAAAGTGTTATTTCTAAATGAGTCGCTGTAAGCTCTTGTTCCTTCACTTTTTTTCTTTTTTTTTTTAAAGCTATCACAAGGTTGCACTGGGGGAAAATGTGTTTAAAACACATGTATTTCATGTTATCTCTGGTAATCTGAGGCAAACTATCACTGTTGTAAAAAAATTGTAAGTGTTTGGCCTTCAGCCTGTAATAGAAAGAAATTACAAGAGTCTGCCTAATGCTCCTAAGGTCCTAAGGTTTTGTTTTAAATGCTTTTATATTCATTTGCATCCAACGCTGTTTCTCAGTGTCACAAATGCCACTCCATAATTGTTAGGATGTTTTCAATGTAATTGGTGCCTTTTAGTGTTTTTAAAGTGACATCAGATGATCAATTAAAGTGTTTTTTGTTTTGTTTTTAATGATCAAAATATTGGCACATAACTGTCATGTTCTGAATTTAATAAACCAACATTTGGTTCCCAGTTTTGTGTTGTTACTCTTTAATATACATGCTGACATTTTAAATTGATTATTAACATTTTATGTGACTGTTTTTAATGTCTGAGTCACAGAGAAAATGTGTGTCAACATGTGATGATGAATGTATGTGTAAGTCAAACTATGTCAAACTCAATGGGTCATGGGCAGAGATATATATATATATATATATATATATATATATATATATATATATATATATATATATATATATATATATATACTGGAGTAAAGGAGTAGATTAGAAGTACAAGTGCTATATCAAAAAACTAACTTGAGTAGAAGTTGAAGTGTTCTTTAAACACCATACTTAAGTAAAAGTACTAAAGTATTCAAAATGTTTTGTACTTAAGTATTGCAAGTAAAAGTATGTTTAAAAAAATGCTACTCAAGTAGTGACTGTAAAAGTACAAGTACTGTTTATATTACATATATTTTTATTATTGTTTATATTATTTTAAATATTTATTAAGGCACAACTTCTAATGTTACAGTGTTACAATGTTCATGGTAGAGTTCTGTGATTTCCCATTGTCTGTGAATGCGTCTGAGCGAGGGGACGGGGTGCAGGTGAGAGAGCGCACCTGGGTGAGTCAGGTGTATGAAGTACGGCGCACGAGCGAGGTTGATGTGAGACCGGGACTGTTCTGTTGGTTTTTTGGCTGGTTCCGGCCGACAGTCACCGAGTCCTGGAACCAAACCTTTCAGCAATAAATGCAGTTTGTTCAATATCGCCTCGTCATTCATCACGTGTCCGGCTGGACGCTACAATAGTAACGAGTAACGACTCAGCACATGAAAAATGTATCCGAGTAAAAGTATTAAATTCATCAAAAATATGTAGTGCAGTAAAAGTGGAAGTTGGGGGAAAAAAATAATACTCCAAAAAAGTACAGATACTGCATTTTAGTACTTAAGTACAGTAGTTCCACTTCGTTACTATACATCTCTGCTCGGTGGTCACTTTATCGGGTACACCTGTACAGTGTAATGCACCTGAAGTCGACTTTTACGATGCCTTTGTTATGACCCAGGGTCATAATTTAGTATATGATGTTTATTTTTTATGTGCCATTGTTCCTCCCTGCCTCAGGGTGGTGCTACCTCTCTCTCTCTCTCTTTCTCTCTCTCCAGGTGCTGCCTGCTGATTGGTTAATGGACAGGTAGATCTGCTATAAATGGCTGCCGCTGGAGGCATTCGTGCTCTTCTCTTCAACTTACGCTAAACTGCACCAGGTTGTGTTGTGTCCTTGTCTTTGTTCTTGTCGTGTTGTGCCCTTGTCTTTGTCGTGTTGTGCCCTTGTCTTTGTCCTTGTCGTGTTGTGCCCTTGTCTTTGTCTTTGTCGTGCCCTTGTCTTTGTCCTTGTCGTGTTGTGTCCTTGTCTTTGTCCTTGTCGTATTGTGTCCTTGTCATGTTGTGTCCTTGTCTTTGTTCTTGTCTTTGTCCTTGTCCTGGTCTTTGTCCTTGTCGTGTTGTGTCCTAGTCTTTGTCCTTGTCTTTGTCCTTGTCTTGTTGTGTCCTTGTCGTGTTGTGTCTTTGTCCTTGTCGTGTTGTGTCTTTGTCTTTTGTCCTTGTCGTGTTGTGTCCTAATGTGTGTGTGTGTGCTAATAACACCCCCCCCCCCAGTGACTCAGTAGACTGTACCTGCTCTCGTGTCCTTGTCGTGTTGTGTCTTTGTCTTTGTTTTGTCCTTGTCGTGTTGTGCCCTTGTCTTTGTCCTTGTCGTGTTGTGTCCTTGTCGTGTTGTGTCCTTGTCGTGTTGTGTCCTTGTCGTGTTGTGTCCTTGGCTTTGTTCTTGTCCTGTTGTGTCCTTGTCTTTGTCCTTGTCGTGTTGTGTCCTTGTCGTGTTGTGTCCTAATGTGTGTGTGTGTGTGTGTGTGTGTGTGTGTGTGTGCTAATACACACACACACACACACACACACCCCCACCCCACTGACTCATTGGACTGTACCTGCTCTCTGGCGGGACGGTCAGTTATTGGTTTTTGGATGTATGCACGCGGTCAGTGCCGGCCTCTGGTATATGTAAGTAAAGGGAAATGCTAATGTTAATAAACCGTCCATCGTGGGGGTGCCACAAACAGGGAAGACAAAATACTATATATATTCATCATTCTTACACTAAAACTAGTTGGTGCTGTTATTTCTTAATATGAAAATAATAAGCACATACATTTAACTGCATATTTAATAATAACAATACTAATGATAACAATACTGTCGGCACTGTGAGCAGGCACAGTGTGCGACATCCCTGTCACCGTGCAGTAACACAGCACAGGAGACATGAGAATAGAGTCATATCACTAAACTCATATCACTCATAAGAAAAGAAAAAATAATACTCCAAAAAAGTACAGATACTGCATTTTAGTACTTAAGTACAGTAGTTCCACTTCGTTACTATACATCTCTGCTCGGTGGTCACTTTATCGGGTACACCTGTACAGTGTAATGCACCTGAAGTCGACTTTTACGATGCCTTTGTTATGACCCAGGGTCATAATTTAGTATATGATGTGTTTATTTTTTATGTGCCATTGTTCCTCCCTGCCTCAGGGTGGTGCTACCTCTCTCTCTCTCTTTCTCTCTCTCCAGGTGCTGCCTGCTGATTGGTTAATGGACAGGTAGATCTGCTATAAATGGCCGCCGCTGGAGGCATTCGTGCTCTTCTCTTAAACTTACGCCAAACTGCACCAGGTTGTGTTGTGTCCTTGTCTGTGTCCTTGTCTTTGTCCTTGTCGTGTTGTGTCCTTGTCTTTGTCATGTTGTGTCCTTGTCTTTGTCATGTTGTGTCCTTGTCTTTGTCGTGTTGTGTCCTTGTCTGTGTCCCTGTCGTGTCTTTGTTCTTGTCGTGTTGTGCCCTTGTCTTTGTTCTTGTCGTGTTGTGCCCTTGTCTTTGTCCTTGTCATGTCGTGTCCTTGTCGTGTCCTTGTCGTGTCGTGCCCTAGTCTTTGTCCTTGTCGTGTTGTGTCCTTGTCTGTGTCCTTGTCGTGTTGTGTCCTTGTCTTTGTTCTTGTCTTTGTCCTTGTCCTGGTCTTTGTCCTTGTCGTGTTGTGTCCTAGTCTTTGTCCTTGTCTTTGTCGTGTTGTGTCCTTGTCGTGTTGTGTCTTTGTCCTTGTCGTGTTGTGTCCTTCTCGGGTTTGCGTCTTTGTCTTTTGTCCTTGTCGTGTTGTGTCCTTGTCTGTGTCCTTGTCGTGTTGTGTCCTGTCTTTGTCCTTGTCCTGGTCTTTGTCCTAGTCTTTGTCCTTGTCCTTGTCGTGTCCTTGTCGTGTCCTTGTCGTGTTGTGTCTTTTTCCTTGTCGTGTTGTGTCCTTGTCGGGTTTGCGTCTTTGTCTTTTGTCCTTGTCGTGTTGTGTCCTTGGCTTTTGTCCTTGTCGTGTTGTGTCCTTGTCGTGTTGTGTCCTAATGTGTGTGTGTGTGTGCTAATCCCTGTCACCGTGCAGTAACACAGCACAGGAGACATGAGAATAGAGTCATATCACTAAACTCATATCACTCATAGGAAAAGGGTCAAGTATGGAAGGCTGCTTCACCAATGACGGGTAAGATCCCCCTGAAAACTCTGGGACAACCTAAGACAGGGACAGCCACGATTACTTGACCCTGTCGGCACTGGGAGCAGGCACAGTGTGCGACAGCACAGGAGACATGAGAAGAGAGTCACATAACTAAACTCATATCACTCATAGGAGAAGGGTCAAGTATGGAAGGCTGCTTCACCAATGACGGGTAAGATCCCCCTAAAACTCTGGGACAACCTAAGACAGGGACAGTCACGATTACTTGACCCTGTCGGCACTGTGAGCAGGCACAGTGTGCGACAACTCTGTCACCGTGCATTAACACAGCACAGGAGACATGAGAAGAGAGTCACATCACTAAACTCATATCACTCATAGGAAAAGGGTCAAGTATGGAAGGCTGCTTCACCAATGACGGGTAAGATCCCCCTGAAAACTCTGGGACAGCCACGATTACTTGACCCTGTCGGCACTGGGAGCAGGCACAGTGTGCGACAGCACAGGAGACATGAGAAGAGAGTCACATAACTAAACTCATATCACTCATAGGAGAAGGGTCAAGTATGGAAGGCTGCTTCACCAATGACGGGTAAGATCCCCCTAAAACTCTGGGACAACCTAAGACAGGGACAGTCACGATTACTTGACCCTGTCGGCACTGTGAGCAGGCACAGTGTGCGACAACTCTGTCACCGTGCATTAACACAGCACAGGAGACATGAGAAGAGAGTCACATCACTAAACTCATATCACTCATAGGAAAAGGGTCAAGTATGGAAGGCTGCTTCACCAATGACGGGTAAGATCCCCCTGAAAACTCTGGGACAGCCACGATTACTTGACCCTGTCGGCACTGTGAGCAGGCACAGTGTGAGACAGCACAGGAGACATGAGAAGAGAGTCATATCACTAAACTCATATCACTCATAGGAAAAGGGTCAAGTATGGAAGGCTGCTTCACCAATGACGGGTAAGATCCCCCTTAAAAAACTCTGGGACAACCTAAGACAGGGACAGTCACGATTACTTGACCCTGTCGACACTGTGAGCAGGCACAGTGTGCGACAACTGTGTCACCGTGCAGTAACACAGCACAGGAGACATGAGAATAGAGTCATATCACTAAACTCATATCACTCATAGGAAAAGGGTCAAGTATGGAAGGCTGCTTCACCAATGACGGGTAAGATCCCCCTGAAAACTCTGGGACAACCTAAGACAGGGACAGTCACGATTACTTGACCTTGTCGGCACTGTGAGCAGGCACAGTGTGCGACAACTCTGTCACCGTGCAGTATCACAGCACAGGAGACGTGAGAATAGAATCATATCACTAAACTTATATCACTCATAGGAAAAGGGTCAAGTATGGAAGGCTGCTTCACCAATGACGGGTAAGATCCCCCTGAAAACTCTGGGACAACCTAAGACGGGGACAGTCACGATTACTTGACCCTGTCGGCACTGTGAGCAGGCACACTGTGCGATAACTCTATATCCATGCAGTAACACAGCACAGGAGACATGAGAAGAGAGTCATATCACTAAACTCATATCACTCATAGGAAAAGGGTCAAGTATGGAAGGCTGCTTCACCAATGACGGGTAAGATCCCCCTGAAAACTCTGGGACAACCTAAGACAGGGACAGTCACGATTACTTGACCCTGTCGACACTGTGAGCAGGCACAGTGTGCGACAACTCTATATCCGTGCAGTAACACAGCACAGGAGACATGAGAATAGAGTCATATCACTAAACTCATATCACTCATAGGAAAAGGGTCAAGTATGGAAGGCTGCTTCACCAATGACGGGTAAGATCCCCCTGAAAACTCTGGGACAACCTAAGACAGGGACAGTCACGATTACTTGACCCTGTCGGCACTGTGAGCAGGCACAGTGTGCGACAACTCTATATCCGTGCAGTAACACAGCACAGGAGACATGAGAATAGAGTCATATCACTAAACTCATATCACTCATAGGAAAAGGGTCAAGTATGGAAGGCTGCTTCACCAATGACGGGTAAGATCCCCCTGAAAACTCTGGGACAACCTAAGACAGGGACAGTCACGATTACTTGACCCTGTCGGCACTGTGAGCAGGCACAGTGTGCGACAACTCTGTCACTGTGCAGTATCACAGCACAGGAGACATGAGAATAGAGTCATATCACTAAACTCATATCACTCATAGGAAAAGGGTCAAGTATGGAAGGCTGCTTCACCAATGACGGGTAAGATCCCCCTGAAAACTATGGGACAACCTAAGACAGGGACAGTCACGATTACTTGACCCTGTCGGCACTGTGAGCAGGCACACTGTGCGACAACTCTATATCCATGCAGGAACACAGCACAGGAGACATAAGAAGAGAGTCATATCACTAAACTCATATCACTCATAGGAAAAGGATTCTAGTATGGAAGGCTGCTTCACCAATGACGGGTAAGATCCCCCTGAAAACTCTGGGACAACCTAAGACAGGGACAGTCACGATTACTTGACCCTGTCGGCACTGTGAGCAGGCACAGTGTGAGACAGCACAGGAGACATGAGAATAGAGTCATATCACTAAACTCATATCACTCATAGGAAAAGGGTCAAGTATGGAAGGCTGCTTCACCAATGACGGGTAAGATCCCCCTGAAAAACTCTGGGACAACCTAAGACAGGGACAGTCACGATTACTTGACCCTGTCGGCACTGTGAGCAGGCACAGTGTGCGACAACTCTGTCACCGTGCAGTAACACAGCACAGGAGACATGAGAATAGAGTCATATCACTAAACTCATATCACTCATAGGAAAAGGGTCAAGTATGGAAGGCTGCTTCACCAATGACGGGTAAGATCCCCCTGAAAACTCTGGGACAACCTAAGACAGGGACAGTCACGATTACTTGACCTTGTCGGCACTGTGAGCAGGCACAGTGTGCGACAACTCTGTCACCGTGCAGTAACACAGCACAGGAGACATGAGAATAGAGTCATATCACTAAACTCATATCACTCATAGGAAAAGGGTCAAGTATGGAAGGCTGCTTCACCAATGACGGGTAAGATCCCCCTGAAAACTCTGGGACAACCTAAGACAGGGACAGTCACGATTACTTGACCCTGTCGGCACTGTGAGCAGGCACAGTGTGCGACAACTCTATATCCGTGCAGTAACACAGCACAGGAGACATGAGAATAGAGTCATATCACTAAACTCATATCACTCATAGGAAAAGGGTCAAGTATGGAAGGCTGCTTCACCAATGACGGGTAAGATCCCCCTGAAAACTCTGGGACAACCTAAGACAGGGACAGTCACGATTACTTGACCCTGTCGGCACTGTGAGCAGGCACAGTGTGCGACAACTCTGTCACCGTGCAGTAACACAGCACAGGAGACATGAGAATAGAGTCATATCACTAAACTCATATCACTCATAGGAAAAGGGTCAAGTATGGAAGGCTGCTTCACCAATGACGGGTAAGATCCCCCTGAAAACTCTGGGACAACCTAAGACAGGGACAGTCACGATTACTTGACCCTGTCGGCACTGTGAGCAGGCACAGTGTGCGACAACTCTGTCACCGTGCAGTAACACAGCACAGGAGACATGAGAATAGAGTCATATCACTAAACTCATATCACTCATAGGAAAAGGGTCAAGTATGGAAGGCTGCTTCACCAATGACGGGTAAGATCCCCCTGAAAACTCTGGGACAACCTAAGACAGGGACAGTCACGATTACTTGACCCTGTCGGCACTGTGAGCAGGCACAGTGTGCGACAACTCTGTCACCGTGCAGTAACACAGCACAGGAGACATGAGAATAGAGTCATATCACTAAACTCATATCACTCATAGGAAAAGGGTCAAGTATGGAAGGCTGCTTCACCAATGACGGGTAAGATCCCCCTGAAAACTATGGGACAACCTAAGACAGGGACAGTCACGATTACTTGACCTTGTCGGCACTGTGAGCAGGCACAGCTGTGCGACAACTCTAGTCACCGTGCAGTAACACAGCACAGGAGACATGAGAATAGAGTCATATCACTAAACTCATATCACTCATAGGAAAAGGGTCAAGTATGGAAGGCTGCTTCACCAATGACGGGTAAGATCCCCCTGAAAACTCTGGGACAACCTAAGACAGGGACAGTCACGATTACTTGACCCTGTCGGCACTGTGAGCAGGCACAGTGTGCGACAACTCTGTCACCGTGCAGTAACACAGCACAGGAGACATGAGAATAGAGTCATATCACTAAACTCATATCACTCATAGGAAAAGGGTCAAGTATGGAAGGCTGCTTCACCAATGACGGGTAAGATCCCCCTGAAAACTCTGGGACAACCTAAGACAGGGACAGTCACGATTACTTGACCTTGTCGGCACTGTGAGCAGGCACAGTGTGCGACAACTCTGTCACCGTGCAGTAACACAGCACAGGAGACATGAGAATAGAGTCATATCACTAAACTTATATCACTCATAGGAAAAGGGTCAAGTATGGAAGGCTGCTTCACCAATGACGGGTAAGATCCCCCTGAAAACTCTGGGACAACCTAAGACAGGGACAGTCACGATTACTTGACCCTGTCGGCACTGTGAGCAGGCACAGTGTGCGACACTCTGTCACCGTGCGTACACAGCACAGGAGACATGAGAATAGAGTCATATCACTAAACTCATATCACTCATAGGAAAAGGGTCAAGTATGGAAGGCTGCTTCACCAATGACGGGTAAGATCCCCCTGAAAACTCTGGGACAACCTAAGACAGGGACAGTCACGATTACTTGACCTTGTCGGCACTGTGAGCAGGCACAGTGTGCGACAACTCTGTCACCGTGCAGTAACACAGCACAGGAGACATGAGAATAGAGTCATATCACTAAACTCATATCACTCATAGGAAAAGGGTCAAGTATGGAAGGCTGCTTCACCAATGACGGGTAAGATCCCCCTGAAAACTCTGGGACAACCTAAGACAGGGACAGTCACGATTACTTGACCTGTCGGCACTGTGAGCAGGCACAGTGTGCGACAACTCTGTCACCGTGCAGTAACACAGCACAGGAGACATGAGAATAGAGTCATATCACTAAACTCATATCACTCATAGGAAAAGGGTCAAGTATGGAAGGCTGCTTCACCAATGACGGGTAAGATCCCCCTGAAAACTCTGGGACAACCTAAGACAGGGACAGTCACGATTACTTGACCCTGTCGGCACTGTGAGCAGGCACAGTGTGCGACAACTCTGTCACCGTGCAGTAACACAGCACAGGAGACATGAGAATAGAGTCATATCACTAAACTCATATCACTCATAGGAAAAGGGTCAAGTATGGAAGGCTGCTTCACCAATGACGGGTAAGATCCCCCTGAAAACTCTGGGACAACCTAAGACAGGGACAGTCACGATTACTTGACCCTGTCGGCACTGTGAGCAGGCACAGTGTGCGACAACTCTGTCACCGTGCAGTAACACAGCACAGGAGACATGAGAATAGAGTCATATCACTAAACTCATATCACTCATAGGAAAAGGGTCAAGTATGGAAGGCTGCTTCACCAATGACGGGTAAGATCCCCCTGAAAACTCTGGGACAACCTAAGACAGGGACAGTCACGATTACTTGACCCTGTCGGCACTGTGAGCAGGCACAGTGTGCGACAACTCTATCACCGTGCAGTAACACAGCACAGGAGACATGAGAATAGAGTCATATCACTAAACTCATATCACTCATAGGAAAAGGGTCAAGTATGGAAGGCTGCTTCACCAATGACGGGTAAGATCCCCCTGAAAACTCTGGGACAACCTAAGACAGGGACAGTCACGATTACTTGACCTGTCGGCACTGTGAGCAGGCACAGTGTGCGACAACTCTGTCACCGTGCAGTAACACAGCACAGGAGACATGAGAATAGAGTCATATCACTAAACTCATATCACTCATAGGAAAAGGGTCAAGTATGGAAGGCTGCTTACCAATGACGGGTAAGATCCCCCTGAAAACTATGGGACAACCTAAGACAGGGACAGTCACGATTACTTGACCCTGTCGGCACTGTGAGCAGGCACAGTGTGCGACAACTCTATATCACAGTGCAGTAACACAGCACAGGAGACATGAGAATAGAGTCATATCACTAAACTCATATCACTCATAGGAAAAGGATTCTAGTATGGAAGGCTGCTTCACCAATGACGGGTAAGATCCCCCTGAAAACTCTGGGACAACCTAAGACAGGGACAGTCACGATTACTTGACCCTGTCGGCACTGTGAGCAGGCACAGTGTGTCACGGTAACAGCACAGGAGACATGAGAATAGAGTCATATCACTAAACTCATATCACTCATAGGAAAAGGGTCAAGTATGGAAGGCTGCTTCACCAATGACGGGTAAGATCCCCCTGAAAACTCTGGGACAACCTAAGACAGGGACAGTCACGATTACTTGACCTTGTCGGCACTGTGAGCAGGCACAGTGTGCGACAACTCTGTCACTGTGCAGTAACACAGCACAGGAGACATGAGAATAGAGTCATATCACTAAACTCATATCACTCATAGGAAAAGGGTCAAGTATGGAAGGCTGCTTCACCAATGACGGGTAAGATCCCCCTGAAAACTCTGGGACAACCTAAGACAGGGACAGTCACGATTACTTGACCCTGTCGGCACTGTGAGCAGGCACAGTGTGCGACACCTCTGTCACCGTGCAGTAACAGCACAGGAGACATGAGAATAGAGTCATATCACTAAACTCATATCACTCATAGGAAAAGGGTCAAGTATGGAAGGCTGCTTCACCAATGACGGGTAAGATCCCCCTGAAAACTCTGGGACAACCTAAGACAGGGACAGTCACGATTACTTGACCCTTGTCGGCACTGTGAGCAGGCACAGTGTGCGACAACTCTGTCACCGTGCAGTAACACAGCACAGGAGACATGAGAATAGAGTCATATCACTAAACTCATATCACTCATAGGAAAAGGGTCAAGTATGGAAGGCTGCTTCACCAATGACGGGTAAGATCCCCCTGAAAACTCTGGGACAACCTAAGACAGGGACAGTCACGATTACTTGACCCTGTCGGCACTGTGAGCAGGCACAGTGTGCGACAACTCTGTCACCGTGCAGTAACACAGCACAGGAGACATGAGAATAGAGTCATATCACTAAACTCATATCACTCATAGGAAAAGGGTCAAGTATGGAAGGCTGCTTCACCAATGACGGGTAAGATCCCCCTGAAAACTCTGGGACAACCTAAGACAGGGACAGTCACGATTACTTGACCCTGTCGGCACTGTGAGCAGGCACAGTGTGCGACAACTCTGTCACCGTGCAGTAACACAGCACAGGAGACATGAGAATAGAGTCATATCACTAAACTCATATCACTCATAGGAAAAGGGTCAAGTATGGAAGGCTGCTTCACCAATGACGGGTAAGATCCCCCTGAAAACTCTGGGACAACCTAAGACAGGGACAGTCACGATTACTTGACCCTGTCGGCACTGTGAGCAGGCACAGTGTGCGACAACTCTGTCACCGTGCAGTAACACAGCACAGGAGACATGAGAATAGAGTCATATCACTAAACTCATATCACTCATAGGAAAAGGGTCAAGTATGGAAGGCTGCTTCACCAATGACGGGTAAGATCCCCTGAAAACTCTGGGACAACCTAAGACAGGGACAGTCACGATTACTTGACCTGTCGGCACTGTGAGCAGGCACAGTGTGCGACAACTCTGTCACCGTGCAGTAACACAGCACAGGAGACATGAGAATAGAGTCATATCACTAAACTCATATCACTCATAGGAAAAGGGTCAAGTATGGAAGGCTGCTTCACCAATGACGGGTAAGATCCCCCTGAAAACTATGGGACAACCTAAGACAGGGACAGTCACGATTACTTGACCCTGTCGGCACTGTGAGCAGGCACACTGTGCGACAACTCTATATCCCTGCAGGAACACAGCACAGGAGACATGAGAAGAGTCATATCACTAAACTCATATCACTCATAGGAAAAGGGTCAAGTATGGAAGGCTGCTTCACCAATGACGGGTAAGATCCCCCTGAAAACTCTGGGACAACCTAAGACAGGGACAGTCACGATTACTTGACCCTGTCGCACTGTAGCAGGCACAGTGTGCGACAGC